>JABMDN010021851.1:0-11290 GCA_017165825.1 Hepsetus odoe
CCAATTTCCACCAGCACCCTGTAGGCTAACAGCACTGATGGCGGTCGTTGTTAACCCGGGCCTCGACCGATCCGGTATGGAATTCTGTATCGTTGTCCGCATATTGACTTGGCAAAGTTTTACACCGGATGTCCTTCCTGACGTAACCCTCCCCATTTACCCGGGCTTGGGACCGGCGCGAAGAAATACACTGGCTTGTGCATCCCTAGTGGCTGGGTTGGCATTTTTAAATCTTAATAATTAGTATTTAATCATAAAATTGGTAATACTTTATTGGATATGGGGATACAGTGTCTGCCTGCTCTTTAATCAGATTTTAATTCTAATAGTTACAAATCTTCAAAATCTCTTCAAAATACAAATCTTCTTGATGTACATTTTACGTAAAAGGCAGCTGGTGTTTTCATATTGGTGTTGAACAAAATAGGGTGGCGGTGGTAGGGTACTTGCCTATGGACCTCTGGATCAAGAGGTCCCCGGTTCGAATCCCACCTCCAGCACTACCACCACTGGGTCCCTGAGCAAGACCCTTAACCCTGAGTTGCTCCAGGGGGACTGTCCTGTAATTAGAACATGTAAGTCGCTCTGGATAAGAGCGTCTGCTAAATGCCGTAAATGTAAATGTAAAATAACGCGCTTCAGCCTGTGGAGACAGCCATTGAGAAAGAAGAGGCTTCAGTACTCCAGACAGAGCATATTATATTACGCCTCCTGTCCCATCCTCTGGTTTCACCAGCCTTACTGGAGATCTGAGAGACACCTGGCAATAGCCAAGAACACAAACAGGTGATAAAAGAAGCCTGATTCTCTGGATGAAGTACCACTGATCACAGGGTTTAGTGGAACTGGAGCATCAAAGCAGCCACTGCCACAATCTGTTCTACAATTACACAATAGCTCCACATTTGTGACAAATAACAGAACCTGACAATGGTCATGACATCCTAGCCTGACATCTGGCCATGCACACAGAACATCCAAACAACCCGGCGGACAAAGAAATAAAAGAACCATTAATCAAATATTAATCACCCCTGAGCATTAACAAAGCATGATTTGTTATCTTTACTTAAGTGCATCACATAAACATTTCACCTCACCACTGAAGAGTGGGGATTGTTTGAGTAGCATGGAATGAGACAACACAATCAATACAAAATCAAGGTGTGTGCGCTCGTCCCTTTGGGTGGTCCCTGCTATGAAGGGAAAGATTTGCGTGCATCTCCAGACTTTGCAGCTGTCAGAACAAAGCCACCCTTTTTTGCAGATTCTGCACATTCATCCGATCCCCTTTCTGCATGCCAACAATTCTCATTAACTAAATAAAATGAAAATAAACTATATTCAAAAAGGAATTTAATTTCTGAAAAGGGCTTTATCTAAACTATTTAAACTATAGCTGCATATGTACCCCTCCAACACTATAAAAACCTAGGATTAGTGCACAGAACCGAAATCATCCAAGCTGGGAGGAAATTAAATTACTCGTTATTTTGTATCTAAATGGTCATTAAAAATGCAAAAATAAAATTAAATAAAACAAAAAAGTGCACATTGGTTTATAAAAAAAAAATCATTCTGGATTTGTTTGGTAGTTAAAATAAGAGCTGCATCATCAGTAACCATCAGGAAAGTATGTACTATTATAGTCTTCCTCTTTCATGCCAGTAAATACTCATCCATACTCATCAGCCAGATCTCTCAAGACTCTTATTGAAGAGTTTTTCTTATCTTAATCCCTAAACCAAGCTAATACACAGAACAGGAAAGCTCTGAAGTAGAGTAGAGCTGAGAGTAAGTGCAGAAGTTGTAAATGAAACAGCGATAAATGCTGCCTATTAAGGCTTATTTCAGGAAGAGCTCAGATCCCGTATTGTGGCGGTCCTACTGACTGTGCGTGTGTTTAAATATTCACACACATGGTGATACATCTATCCATCCATTCTCCTCCGCTTTTCCGAGGTCAGGTCGCGGGGGCAGCAGCTTCAGCAGGGATGCCCAGACTTCCCTCTCTCTGGCCACTTCTTCCAGCTCCTCCGGGCGGATCCCGAGGCGTTCCCAGGCCAGCCGAGAGACATGGGTCTTCCCCGGGGTCTCTTTCTGGTGGGGTGTGCCCGGAACACCTCACCAGGGAGGCGTCCAGGGGGCATCCTAATTAGATGCCTGAGCCACCTCATCTGGCTCCTCTCGATGCGGAGGAGCAGCAGCTCTACTCTGAGCCCCTCCCTGATGACTGAGCTTCTCACCCTATCTCTAAAAGAGAGCCCAGACACCCTGCGGAGGAAACCCATTTCGGCCGCTTGTATTCGCGATCTCGTTCTTTCAGTCACTAGCCACAGCTCGTGACCATAGGTGAGGGTGGGAATGTAGATCGACCGGTAAATTGAGAGCTTTGCCTTTTGGCTCAGCTCCTTCTTCACCATGACGGACCGACGCAGAGCCCGCATCACTGCGGACGCTGCCCCGATCCGCCTGTCGATCTCCCGCTCCATTCTACCCTCACTCGTGAACAAGATCCCGAGATACTTAAACTCCTCCACTTGGGGCAGGATCTCACTCCCAACCCTGAGAGGGCATTCCACCCTTTTCCGACTGAGGACCATGGCCTCAGATCTGGAGGTGCTGATTCTCATCCCAGCCGCTTCACACTCGGCTGCGAACCGATCCAGTGAGAGCTGAAGGTCACAGCCTGATGAGGCCAACAGGACAACGTCATCTGCAAAAAGCAGTGACCCAATCCTGAGCCCACCAAACCGGACCCCCTCAATGCCCTGGCTGCGCCTAGAAATCCCGTCCATAAAAATTGTGAACAGGATCGGTGACAAAGGGCAGCCCTGGCAGAGTCCAACTCTCATCGGAATCAGGTTCGACTTACTGCTGGCAATGCGGACCAAGCTCTAACACCGATTGTACAGGGACCGGACAGCCCTTAATAGGGAATCCGATACCCCATACTCTCGGAGTACGCCCCACAGGACTCCCCGAGGGACACAGTCGAATGCCTTTTCCAAGTCCACAAAGCACATGTAGACTGGTTGGGCAAACTCCCATGCACCCTCCAGGACCCTGCCAAGGGTGTAGAGCTGGTCCACTGTTCCGTGACCTGGACGAAAACCACACTGCTCCTCCTGAATCCGAGGTTCGACTATCCGACGGACCCTCCTTTCCAGGACCCCTGAATAGACTTTCCCGGGGAGGCTGAGAAGTGTGATCCCTCTATAGTTAGAACACACCCTCCGGTCCCCCTTCTTAAAGAGGGGGACCACCACCCCGGTTTGCCAATCCAGAGGCAACGTCCCCGATGTCCATGCGATGCTGCAGAGGCGTGTCAACCATAACAGTCCTACAACATCCAGAGCCTTGAGGAACTCCGGGCTGATCTTATCCACCCCCGGAGCCCCGCCACCGAGGAGCTTTTTGACCACCTTGGCAACCTCGGCCCCAGAGATGGAAGAGTCCACCTCTATGTCCCCAGGCTCTGCTTCCTCATCAGAAGGCATGTTGGTGGAATTAAGGAGGTCTTCGAAGTACTCCCCCCACCGACCCACAACGTCCCGAGTCGAGGTCAGCAGCACACCATCCCCACTATACACTGTGTTGACCGTGCACTGCTTTCCCCTCCTGAGACGCCGGATGGTGGACCAGAATCTCCCCGAAGCCGTCTGGAAGTCTTTCTCCATGGCCTCACCAAACTCCTCCCACGTCCGAGTTTTTGCCTCAGCAACCACCAAAGCTGCATTCCGCTTGGCCTGCCGGTACCTATCAGCTGCCTCCGGAGCCCCACTGGCCAAAAAGGCCCGGTAGGACTCCTTCTTCAGCTTGATGGCCTCCCTCACCCCCAGTTTCCACCAACGGGTTCTAGGGTTGCCACCGTGACAGGCACCGACCACCTTACGGCCACAGCTCCGGTCAGCCGCCTCGACAATGGAAGCGCGGAACATAGTCCATTCGGACTCAATATCCCCCGCCCCACCAAGGACGTGGTTAAAGCTTTGCCGGAGGTGGGAGTTGAAGCTCGTCCTGACAGGGGACTCTGCCAGACGTTCCCAGCAGACCCTCACAATACGTTTGGGTCTACCAGGCCTGACCGGCATCCTCCCCCACCAACGAAGCCAACTCACCACCAGGTGATGATCAGTCGACAGCTCCGCCCCTCTCTTCACCCGAGTGTCCAAGACATGTGGCCGCAAGTCCGATGACACGACCACAAAGTCGATCGAACTGCGGCCTAGGGTGTCCCGGTGCCAGGTGCACCTGTGGACACCCTTATGCCTGAACATGGTGTTTATTATGGACAATCCGTGACGAGCACAAAAGTCCAATAACAAAACACCGCTCTGGTTCAGATTGGGGGGGCCATTCCTCCCAATTACGCCCTTCCAGGTGTCACTGTCATTACCCACGTGAGCATTGAAGTCCCCCAGCAGAACGATGGAGTCCCCAGCAGGGACACTCTCTAGCGCCCGCTCCAGAGACCCCAAAAAGGGTGGGTAGTCCAGACTGCTGCCCGGCGCATAAGCGCAGACAACACTAAGGACCCGTACCCCAACCCGAAGGCGGAGGGAGGCCACCCTCTCATCCACCGGGGTAAACCGCAATGTACTGGCCCCGAGCCGGGGGGCAATAAGTATGCCCACACCTGCTTGGTGCCTCTCACCGGTGGCAACTCCAGAGTAGAAGAGAGTCCAGCCCCTCTCAAGGAGACTGGTTCCAGAGTCCAAGCTGTGCGTCGAGGTGAGTCCAACTATATCTAGCGGGAACTTCTCAACCCCACGCACCAGCTCAGGCTCCTTCCCTACCAGAGAGGTGACATTCCACGTCCCTAGAGCCAGCTTCTGCAGCCGAGGATCGGACCGCCAAGGCTCCCGTCTTTGGCCACCGCCCAGCTCGCACTGCACCCGACCTCTTTGGCCCCTCCTACAGGTGGTGAGCCCATGGGAAGGGGGACCCAAGTTGCCTTTTCGGGCTGTGCCCGGCCGGGCCCCATGGGTGAAGGCCCGACCACCAGGCACTCGCCATCGGGCCCCACCTCCAGGCCCGGCTCCAGAGGAAGGCCCCGGTGACCCACGTCCGGGTGAGGGAAACCGTAATCCAAAATTCTTGTTCATCATAAGAGGTCTGAACCACACTTTGTCTCTTCCCTCACCTAGGACCTGTTTGCCTTGGGTGCCCCTACCAGGGGCATAAAGCCCCCGACAACATAGCTCCCAGGATCATTGGGACACGCAAACCACTCCACCACGATAAGGTGGCGGTTCGAGGAGGGGACACATGGTGATGTGTCTGTGTAATCTAAATATTACTTATTTAGTTGCAAAATTCCATTTAATTTAATTCAAATGCATGAAATCATGTCCAGTAATTCATGAAAACAAACTTTAAAAATGCAGGAAGATTCTCAGGAGTTGTCGATGAAATAACAACACATATCGCACTGCACTGCCTCTGTGCATGAACGAAAATATGCCTAATCCCTGTTCTTGTTCCAGCAGCTCTCTGGAGTTCAAAGCACTGGAGTGGAGAAGGTGAATCGATGCAAGACTTTTTTTTTTTTATTCACCAGGACATATTCATAAGAAAAGTCAATCCATGTCAACTGAACAAATGTAGATATAAAAATGGATAACTGTGATAATCAAATGTGAATATTATGTTATTACAACCACTGAAAAACTCACAGAATCACATGCAGAATCACATCGTAACATGTCATCCAAGTTCTAAAGGAAAGGTGAAGCATTAACAGGCATGTTAAGACACGTACAACAGTTCATTTCAGTCATTTTGCAAGCAAAACTGTGCACATCTTGCATTCTTAACAATTAGAGAGATCCTCACATCCACAATCCACATTGCTTCAAAATACTTTTTGGAGAAGAATTTAGGAACCTCTATAAAGAGTTCTTGATTCATGCAGCATCGCACAATATTTACACTTGACACAGCGCTGACATAAAATAGCAAGGAGGGGTTGAAGGACTGGTCCGCCCCAGCAGAAGCCAATTAATGTCCTATCTGGCACAGCACACAGCATTTCAGGGCATAAGCTTGTGGAAACTACGCAAATCTAGAGCTAAGCCACTGTGCGACAACCGAATGAGCCACTTCCCCCCCCATTCTAAACAAACCCCCAGATCCCCTTATACGTCCGAGTTGAGGCTTAGGTTGGCCAGACGGGGGTCCGAGTTGATCTCGTACCTGTAATGATAGCCCTCCATGTGGTCCCTGCAAGCATCTCGGATATTATATATCCATCTCTTGATGCCCTTTCTGTTGAGATAAAGCACAAGCAGAAATATAACCCCAATGAGGGCCAATACCATACCCAGGAAGACATATGATGTCTCCAGGACACCCTTCATGTCCCCAGAGTAGATGCACTGCAGCTTTGTTTGGTCAACTTGTAAGAGTGGGGTGCCTCTTAATTCCTCAGGCTCCGAACAAGTCATGTTGTCCTTGTCAGCCACAAAATCAAATTTCTGTAACCATATCACCATGTCCTTCATTCTGCAGTCACAAGACCACGGGTTCCCCGCCAGGAACGTCCGAAACCCAAGCATCTGGCTGAAGTTTGCCAAAGTCCCATTGGAAAGCTCTTTCAGTGCATTGTCCCGCAGGTCCAAATGACTTAATGCTTGAGCTCTGAAAGTGACATCGTTAATCGAGAAGATCGAGTTGTTCCGTAGGTCCAAGGTGACGAGGTCGGGCAAGCTGCCAATGCCATCCGGGAGAAATGTTAGGTCGTTGTTGGAAAGGCGGAGAAGAGACAGTTTTAGAAGGCTGTGTTGTAGAAGGATGGAAAGGTCCAAGTAGGAGACGTTGTACAGGGAGTGACTCAGGTTTAAGACCTGCAGCTTATTGTTCTCGGGAAATGCATCATGACTGAAATTCAGGATCCGGTTGTTGCTCAGGTCAAGTGAATGGAGGTTTGGCAGGTTTTCAAACACTCCATGGTCCACTTGCTCGATCTGGTTCCCAGACAGATAGAGGTCTGTCAGCTGCTCCAGGCGTACGGGGAAGGAGTCTGCGCTTAAATGGGAAATCTTGTTCCCAGTGAGGATCAAGGTGCTCAGGTTTGCAGGCAGAGGTTGTGGAATGGACAGGAAGCCATGGCTGCATCTGACTGCTGTTGATGTGCAGAGGCATTTTTCTGGACAGGTCAGAGCCCAGACTGGGCCACAGCAAGAGAGAAGGAGCAGCAGGAGGTGGGGGGCTTGTTTCCCCTTCACTGCCAGCATTTTTGTATGCATTTGTGAGGAGAAACGAGGGAGGAATGAAAAGTACCCAGTAGTGCCCCCTCTCTCCCCAAAAGAGGAACAAACAGCTGTGCAAGAAAAATAAATAAATAAATAAATAAACAGCTCACTTCCAGCAGAATTCCAGCATTCCCTCCTTCCTGGACTTTGTTTCTACTATGTAGCTGCAAAAACACACAAAGGCACTGAGAGTCTCGGGTTCACACACCCATGACTAATTCTGTCCTGGGTGGAGGTCTGCCTGCTGCTCCTGCTGCTGCTGATGCTGATGCTTCACTTTCCCCAAAGTTCAATCTGCCCACTGGTCTCGCGCCCGGGCTCGTGCCAAACGCAAAAACATCACATCCAGCGTGTAAACTCTTCGGCTTTTATGCGTTTGCTGGCGCTGATGTACATCCAGAACCTCCTGGCTGTTTCATCTCCCTCGTGGATCCTGTATTCCTTTCGGATTTTCATGTCACGGCCGTACAGGAGCAGCACACATACTTTTCGAGTTTGGTCTCCTCGCCCGCAAGCCTGGGCACTAACCACCGAGCGGACCGTACCATTACCGGCGGGGGGAGGGGGGAGCACGACAGAAACACGAGGTTAACTTCCCAGAACGAAGACCTTCTACATTCAAGGAGTCATTACACCTTCCCTTTTTTCCTGAACTTTGCTGCAAACGGCATGGCTCCTGCAGTCGCGTTTAGATCATCTCGTTTAAAAAGTAGATTTTGGTTCAGTCCTACAAGTTCCACTCTTTATTTTCAGTGTTTATGAACACGCATCATCCAGCAGCTCATACGATGGAGAATCATTTCCTAAAGTTTTTAAAGATATTAGAGATATTTAATATATGACATCTTGTTTATTCTGTTAGCAATAATTTGTGATATTTGTAATAATAGTATTTATGGGAATATTCTCTTTGTAAGATTTTTCTTTTAATATTTTGCTTATTATATAGAAATCAGAATATAATAATTCGCAAAAAAGTCATGCATGTGGGAAAATATCTTTCGGCATTTTTAAATCTTCTTCTTCTACTTTTTCTTTCGGCTGCTCCTGTTTAGGGGTCGCCACAGCGGATCAACTGTCTCCATTTCTTCCTGTAACCAACCACCTGCATGTCCTCTCTCACCACGTCCATAAACCTCCTCTTTGGTCTTCCTCTTCTCCTCTTTCCTGACAGCTCCATCTTCAACATCCTCCTCCCAATATAATCCTCGTCTCTCCTCTGCACATGTCCAAACCAACGCAACCTTGCTTCTCTAACCTTGTCTCCAAGACGTCTAACCTGAGCTGTCCCTCTAATATATTAATTTCTAATCCTGTCCATCCTCGTCACACCCAACGAAAATCTCAGCATCTTTAACTCTGACACCTCCAGCTCCGCCTCCTGCCTTTTCATCAGTGCCACTGTCTCCAACCCATACAACATAGCTGGTCTCACTACTGTCCTGTAAACCTTCCCGTTTACTCTAGCTGGTACGCGTCTGTCACAAATCACTCCAGCCACTCTTCTCCACCCATTCCAACCAGCCTGCACTCTCTTCTTCACCTCTCTTCCACACTCGCCATTACACTGAACTGTTGATCCCAAGTATTTAAACTCCTCCACCTTTGTTACCTTCACTCCCTGCATCCTAACCACTCCACTTTCCTCCCTTTCATTCACACTCATGTATTCTGTCTTTGCCCTACTCACTTTCATTCCTCTCCTCTCAAGAGCATATCTCCATTTCTCCAGGTTCTCCTCAAGCTGCTCCCTACTCTCACTACAGATTACAATATCATCAGCAAACATCATCGTCCACGGAGACTCCTGTCTAACCTCGTCCGTTAACCTGTCCATTACTACTGCAAACAAGAATGGGCTCAGTGCTGATCCTTGATGTAATCCAACATCTACCTTAAATGCATCCGTCACTCCCACTGCAGATCTCACCACTGTTACACTGTCATCATACATATCCTGAACTACTCTCTCATACTTCTCGGTAACACCAGACTTCCTCATACAAAACCACAACTCCTCTCTAGGCACCCTGTCATATGTTTTCTCCAAATCCACAAAGGCACAATGCAACTCCTTCTGACCTTCTCTGTACTTCTCCATCAACACCCTCAGAGCAAACATTGCATCTGTGGTGCACTTTCTCGGCATAAAACCATACTGCTGTTCACTGATCCTCACCTCTTTTCTTAACCGAGCTTCCACTACTCTTTCCCATAACTTCATGGTGTGGCTGATCAACTTTATCCCTCTATAGTTACTACAGCTCTGTGCATCACCCTTATTCTTGAAGATCGGTACCAGTACACTTTGTCTCCACTCCTCAGGCATCTTCTCACTTGCCAAGATTGTGTTAAACAATCTGGTCAGAAACTCAACTGCCATCTCCCGTAAACATCTCCATGCTTCCACTGGTATGTCATCCGGTCCAACAGCCTTTCCATTCTTCATCCTCTTCATCGCTGCCCTTACTTCCATCTTGTTTATTTGCTGCACTTCCTGGTTAACTCTTCTCACATCATCCAGTCTTCTCTCTCTCTCATTTTCTTCATTCAGCAGCTCCTCAAAGTATTCCTTCCATCTGCTCAACACGCTCTGTTCACCTGTGAGTACATTTCCATTTCTATCTTTAATCGCCCTGACCTGTAGCACATCTTTCCCAGATCTGTCTCTCTGTCTAGCCAATCGGTAAAGGTCCTTTTCTCCCTCTTTACTGTCCAACCTCTCATACAATTCACCAAACACCTTATCTTTGGCCTTCACCACTGCTTTCTTCGCCCTGCGGTTCATCTCCTTGTACACCTGTCTACTTTCTTCATCTCTCTGACTGTCCCATGTCTTCTTTGCCTCCCTCTTCTTTTGAATACACTCCTGGATTTCTTGGTTCCACCACCAGGTTTCCTTATCCTCTTTCTTCCTTCCAGATGTCACACCAAGTACATTTCTAGCCGTCTGCCTTATCACTTCTGCAGTAGTTTCCCAGCAATCCGGTAGCTCTTCAACACCTCTCAGTGCCCGTGTTAACTCCTGCCTGAATTCCACCTTACAGTCCTCCTCCTTCAGCTTCCACCACTTGATCCTCGACTCTGCCCTTAATTTCCTCCTCTTCTTGACCTCCAAGGTCATCCTACAGACCACCATCCTATGCTGTTTAGCTACACTCTCCCCTGTCACTACTTTGCAGTCTCTGATCTCTTTCAGACTGACCCTCCTGCAAAGAATTTAATCCACCTGTGAGCATCTTCCTCCACTCTTATACGTCACCCTGTGCTCCTCCCTCTTCTTAAAATAAGTATTAACTACAGCCATTTCCATCCTTTTTGCAAAATCTACAACCATCTGACCTTCAGCATTCCTCTCCTTGACACCATGCCTACCCATCACCTCCTCATCACCTCTGTTCCCTTCACCAACATGACCATTAAAATCTGCACCAATCACCACTCTCTCTCCCCTGGGTACACTCTCTATTACTTCATCTAACTCACTCCAGAATTTTTCCTTCTCTTTCATCTTACAACCAACTTGTGGAGCATAAGCACTAACAACATTCATTATCACACCTTCAACTTCCAGCTTCAAACTCATCACCCTCCCTGACACCCTCTTCACTTCCAAAACACTCTCCACATACTCTTCCTTCAGGATAACACCTACTCCATTCCTCCTTCTATCCACACCATGGTAGAACAGTTTAAACCCCCCTCCAATACACCTGGCCTTACTACCCTTCCATCTAGTCTCTTGCACACACAAAATGTCAACCTTCCTTCTCTCCATCATATCAGCTAATTCTCTACCTTTACCAGTCATGCTGCCAACATTCAAAGTCCCTACCCTCACTTCCACTCTCCCCTCCTTCTTTCTCTCCTTCTCCCTCTGGACATGCCTTCCTCCTCTTCTCTTCTTCTTCTTTGGCCAACAGTAGCCCAATTTCCACCAGCACCCTGTAGGCTAACAGCACTGATGGCGGTCGTTGTTAACCCGGGCCTCGACCGATCCGGTATGGAATTCTGTATCGTTGTCCGCATATTGA
>JABMDN010021874.1:0-11308 GCA_017165825.1 Hepsetus odoe
CCAATTTCCACCAGCACCCTGTAGGCTAACAGCACTGATGGCGGTCGTTGTTAACCCGGGCCTCGACCGATCCGGTATGGAATTCTGTATCGTTGTCCGCATATTGACTTGGCAAAGTTTTACACCGGATGTCCTTCCTGACGTAACCCTCCCCATTTACCCGGGCTTGGGACCGGCGCGAAGAAATACACTGGCTTGTGCATCCCTAGTGGCTGGGTTGGCATTTTTAAATCTTAATAATTAGTATTTAATCATAAAATTGGTAATACTTTATTGGATATGGGGATACAGTGTCTGCCTGCTCTTTAATCAGATTTTAATTCTAATAGTTACAAATCTTCAAAATCTCTTCAAAATACAAATCTTCTTGATGTACATTTTACGTAAAAGGCAGCTGGTGTTTTCATATTGGTGTTGAACAAAATAGGGTGGCGGTGGTAGGGTACTTGCCTATGGACCTCTGGATCAAGAGGTCCCCGGTTCGAATCCCACCTCCAGCACTACCACCACTGGGTCCCTGAGCAAGACCCTTAACCCTGAGTTGCTCCAGGGGGACTGTCCTGTAATTAGAACATGTAAGTCGCTCTGGATAAGAGCGTCTGCTAAATGCCGTAAATGTAAATGTAAAATAACGCGCTTCAGCCTGTGGAGACAGCCATTGAGAAAGAAGAGGCTTCAGTACTCCAGACAGAGCATATTATATTACGCCTCCTGTCCCATCCTCTGGTTTCACCAGCCTTACTGGAGATCTGAGAGACACCTGGCAATAGCCAAGAACACAAACAGGTGATAAAAGAAGCCTGATTCTCTGGATGAAGTACCACTGATCACAGGGTTTAGTGGAACTGGAGCATCAAAGCAGCCACTGCCACAATCTGTTCTACAATTACACAATAGCTCCACATTTGTGACAAATAACAGAACCTGACAATGGTCATGACATCCTAGCCTGACATCTGGCCATGCACACAGAACATCCAAACAACCCGGCGGACAAAGAAATAAAAGAACCATTAATCAAATATTAATCACCCCTGAGCATTAACAAAGCATGATTTGTTATCTTTACTTAAGTGCATCACATAAACATTTCACCTCACCACTGAAGAGTGGGGATTGTTTGAGTAGCATGGAATGAGACAACACAATCAATACAAAATCAAGGTGTGTGCGCTCGTCCCTTTGGGTGGTCCCTGCTATGAAGGGAAAGATTTGCGTGCATCTCCAGACTTTGCAGCTGTCAGAACAAAGCCACCCTTTTTTGCAGATTCTGCACATTCATCCGATCCCCTTTCTGCATGCCAACAATTCTCATTAACTAAATAAAATGAAAATAAACTATATTCAAAAAGGAATTTAATTTCTGAAAAGGGCTTTATCTAAACTATTTAAACTATAGCTGCATATGTACCCCTCCAACACTATAAAAACCTAGGATTAGTGCACAGAACCGAAATCATCCAAGCTGGGAGGAAATTAAATTACTCGTTATTTTGTATCTAAATGGTCATTAAAAATGCAAAAATAAAATTAAATAAAACAAAAAAGTGCACATTGGTTTATAAAAAAAAAATCATTCTGGATTTGTTTGGTAGTTAAAATAAGAGCTGCATCATCAGTAACCATCAGGAAAGTATGTACTATTATAGTCTTCCTCTTTCATGCCAGTAAATACTCATCCATACTCATCAGCCAGATCTCTCAAGACTCTTATTGAAGAGTTTTTCTTATCTTAATCCCTAAACCAAGCTAATACACAGAACAGGAAAGCTCTGAAGTAGAGTAGAGCTGAGAGTA
Source organism: Hepsetus odoe (assembly GCA_017165825.1). Classification (NCBI taxonomy): domain Eukaryota; kingdom Metazoa; phylum Chordata; class Actinopteri; order Characiformes; family Hepsetidae; genus Hepsetus; species Hepsetus odoe. Next base: position 1,798 of record JABMDN010021874.1, read on the forward strand.
AGTGCAGAAGTTGTAAATGAAACAGCGATAAATGCTGCCTATTAAGGCTTATTTCAGGAAGAGCTCAGATCCCGTATTGTGGCGGTCCTACTGACTGTGCGTGTGTTTAAATATTCACACACATGGTGATACATCTATCCATCCATTCTCCTCCGCTTTTCCGAGGTCAGGTCGCGGGGGCAGCAGCTTCAGCAGGGATGCCCAGACTTCCCTCTCTCTGGCCACTTCTTCCAGCTCCTCCGGGCGGATCCCGAGGCGTTCCCAGGCCAGCCGAGAGACATGGGTCTTCCCCGGGGTCTCTTTCTGGTGGGGTGTGCCCGGAACACCTCACCAGGGAGGCGTCCAGGGGGCATCCTAATTAGATGCCTGAGCCACCTCATCTGGCTCCTCTCGATGCGGAGGAGCAGCAGCTCTACTCTGAGCCCCTCCCTGATGACTGAGCTTCTCACCCTATCTCTAAAAGAGAGCCCAGACACCCTGCGGAGGAAACCCATTTCGGCCGCTTGTATTCGCGATCTCGTTCTTTCAGTCACTAGCCACAGCTCGTGACCATAGGTGAGGGTGGGAATGTAGATCGACCGGTAAATTGAGAGCTTTGCCTTTTGGCTCAGCTCCTTCTTCACCATGACGGACCGACGCAGAGCCCGCATCACTGCGGACGCTGCCCCGATCCGCCTGTCGATCTCCCGCTCCATTCTACCCTCACTCGTGAACAAGATCCCGAGATACTTAAACTCCTCCACTTGGGGCAGGATCTCACTCCCAACCCTGAGAGGGCATTCCACCCTTTTCCGACTGAGGACCATGGCCTCAGATCTGGAGGTGCTGATTCTCATCCCAGCCGCTTCACACTCGGCTGCGAACCGATCCAGTGAGAGCTGAAGGTCACAGCCTGATGAGGCCAACAGGACAACGTCATCTGCAAAAAGCAGTGACCCAATCCTGAGCCCACCAAACCGGACCCCCTCAATGCCCTGGCTGCGCCTAGAAATCCCGTCCATAAAAATTGTGAACAGGATCGGTGACAAAGGGCAGCCCTGGCAGAGTCCAACTCTCATCGGAATCAGGTTCGACTTACTGCTGGCAATGCGGACCAAGCTCTAACACCGATTGTACAGGGACCGGACAGCCCTTAATAGGGAATCCGATACCCCATACTCTCGGAGTACGCCCCACAGGACTCCCCGAGGGACACAGTCGAATGCCTTTTCCAAGTCCACAAAGCACATGTAGACTGGTTGGGCAAACTCCCATGCACCCTCCAGGACCCTGCCAAGGGTGTAGAGCTGGTCCACTGTTCCGTGACCTGGACGAAAACCACACTGCTCCTCCTGAATCCGAGGTTCGACTATCCGACGGACCCTCCTTTCCAGGACCCCTGAATAGACTTTCCCGGGGAGGCTGAGAAGTGTGATCCCTCTATAGTTAGAACACACCCTCCGGTCCCCCTTCTTAAAGAGGGGGACCACCACCCCGGTTTGCCAATCCAGAGGCAACGTCCCCGATGTCCATGCGATGCTGCAGAGGCGTGTCAACCATAACAGTCCTACAACATCCAGAGCCTTGAGGAACTCCGGGCTGATCTTATCCACCCCCGGAGCCCCGCCACCGAGGAGCTTTTTGACCACCTTGGCAACCTCGGCCCCAGAGATGGAAGAGTCCACCTCTATGTCCCCAGGCTCTGCTTCCTCATCAGAAGGCATGTTGGTGGAATTAAGGAGGTCTTCGAAGTACTCCCCCCACCGACCCACAACGTCCCGAGTCGAGGTCAGCAGCACACCATCCCCACTATACACTGTGTTGACCGTGCACTGCTTTCCCCTCCTGAGACGCCGGATGGTGGACCAGAATCTCCCCGAAGCCGTCTGGAAGTCTTTCTCCATGGCCTCACCAAACTCCTCCCACGTCCGAGTTTTTGCCTCAGCAACCACCAAAGCTGCATTCCGCTTGGCCTGCCGGTACCTATCAGCTGCCTCCGGAGCCCCACTGGCCAAAAAGGCCCGGTAGGACTCCTTCTTCAGCTTGATGGCCTCCCTCACCCCCAGTTTCCACCAACGGGTTCTAGGGTTGCCACCGTGACAGGCACCGACCACCTTACGGCCACAGCTCCGGTCAGCCGCCTCGACAATGGAAGCGCGGAACATAGTCCATTCGGACTCAATATCCCCCGCCCCACCAAGGACGTGGTTAAAGCTTTGCCGGAGGTGGGAGTTGAAGCTCGTCCTGACAGGGGACTCTGCCAGACGTTCCCAGCAGACCCTCACAATACGTTTGGGTCTACCAGGCCTGACCGGCATCCTCCCCCACCAACGAAGCCAACTCACCACCAGGTGATGATCAGTCGACAGCTCCGCCCCTCTCTTCACCCGAGTGTCCAAGACATGTGGCCGCAAGTCCGATGACACGACCACAAAGTCGATCGAACTGCGGCCTAGGGTGTCCCGGTGCCAGGTGCACCTGTGGACACCCTTATGCCTGAACATGGTGTTTATTATGGACAATCCGTGACGAGCACAAAAGTCCAATAACAAAACACCGCTCTGGTTCAGATTGGGGGGGCCATTCCTCCCAATTACGCCCTTCCAGGTGTCACTGTCATTACCCACGTGAGCATTGAAGTCCCCCAGCAGAACGATGGAGTCCCCAGCAGGGACACTCTCTAGCGCCCGCTCCAGAGACCCCAAAAAGGGTGGGTAGTCCAGACTGCTGCCCGGCGCATAAGCGCAGACAACACTAAGGACCCGTACCCCAACCCGAAGGCGGAGGGAGGCCACCCTCTCATCCACCGGGGTAAACCGCAATGTACTGGCCCCGAGCCGGGGGGCAATAAGTATGCCCACACCTGCTTGGTGCCTCTCACCGGTGGCAACTCCAGAGTAGAAGAGAGTCCAGCCCCTCTCAAGGAGACTGGTTCCAGAGTCCAAGCTGTGCGTCGAGGTGAGTCCAACTATATCTAGCGGGAACTTCTCAACCCCACGCACCAGCTCAGGCTCCTTCCCTACCAGAGAGGTGACATTCCACGTCCCTAGAGCCAGCTTCTGCAGCCGAGGATCGGACCGCCAAGGCTCCCGTCTTTGGCCACCGCCCAGCTCGCACTGCACCCGACCTCTTTGGCCCCTCCTACAGGTGGTGAGCCCATGGGAAGGGGGACCCAAGTTGCCTTTTCGGGCTGTGCCCGGCCGGGCCCCATGGGTGAAGGCCCGACCACCAGGCACTCGCCATCGGGCCCCACCTCCAGGCCCGGCTCCAGAGGAAGGCCCCGGTGACCCACGTCCGGGTGAGGGAAACCGTAATCCAAAATTCTTGTTCATCATAAGAGGTCTGAACCACACTTTGTCTCTTCCCTCACCTAGGACCTGTTTGCCTTGGGTGCCCCTACCAGGGGCATAAAGCCCCCGACAACATAGCTCCCAGGATCATTGGGACACGCAAACCACTCCACCACGATAAGGTGGCGGTTCGAGGAGGGGACACATGGTGATGTGTCTGTGTAATCTAAATATTACTTATTTAGTTGCAAAATTCCATTTAATTTAATTCAAATGCATGAAATCATGTCCAGTAATTCATGAAAACAAACTTTAAAAATGCAGGAAGATTCTCAGGAGTTGTCGATGAAATAACAACACATATCGCACTGCACTGCCTCTGTGCATGAACGAAAATATGCCTAATCCCTGTTCTTGTTCCAGCAGCTCTCTGGAGTTCAAAGCACTGGAGTGGAGAAGGTGAATCGATGCAAGACTTTTTTTTTTTTATTCACCAGGACATATTCATAAGAAAAGTCAATCCATGTCAACTGAACAAATGTAGATATAAAAATGGATAACTGTGATAATCAAATGTGAATATTATGTTATTACAACCACTGAAAAACTCACAGAATCACATGCAGAATCACATCGTAACATGTCATCCAAGTTCTAAAGGAAAGGTGAAGCATTAACAGGCATGTTAAGACACGTACAACAGTTCATTTCAGTCATTTTGCAAGCAAAACTGTGCACATCTTGCATTCTTAACAATTAGAGAGATCCTCACATCCACAATCCACATTGCTTCAAAATACTTTTTGGAGAAGAATTTAGGAACCTCTATAAAGAGTTCTTGATTCATGCAGCATCGCACAATATTTACACTTGACACAGCGCTGACATAAAATAGCAAGGAGGGGTTGAAGGACTGGTCCGCCCCAGCAGAAGCCAATTAATGTCCTATCTGGCACAGCACACAGCATTTCAGGGCATAAGCTTGTGGAAACTACGCAAATCTAGAGCTAAGCCACTGTGCGACAACCGAATGAGCCACTTCCCCCCCCATTCTAAACAAACCCCCAGATCCCCTTATACGTCCGAGTTGAGGCTTAGGTTGGCCAGACGGGGGTCCGAGTTGATCTCGTACCTGTAATGATAGCCCTCCATGTGGTCCCTGCAAGCATCTCGGATATTATATATCCATCTCTTGATGCCCTTTCTGTTGAGATAAAGCACAAGCAGAAATATAACCCCAATGAGGGCCAATACCATACCCAGGAAGACATATGATGTCTCCAGGACACCCTTCATGTCCCCAGAGTAGATGCACTGCAGCTTTGTTTGGTCAACTTGTAAGAGTGGGGTGCCTCTTAATTCCTCAGGCTCCGAACAAGTCATGTTGTCCTTGTCAGCCACAAAATCAAATTTCTGTAACCATATCACCATGTCCTTCATTCTGCAGTCACAAGACCACGGGTTCCCCGCCAGGAACGTCCGAAACCCAAGCATCTGGCTGAAGTTTGCCAAAGTCCCATTGGAAAGCTCTTTCAGTGCATTGTCCCGCAGGTCCAAATGACTTAATGCTTGAGCTCTGAAAGTGACATCGTTAATCGAGAAGATCGAGTTGTTCCGTAGGTCCAAGGTGACGAGGTCGGGCAAGCTGCCAATGCCATCCGGGAGAAATGTTAGGTCGTTGTTGGAAAGGCGGAGAAGAGACAGTTTTAGAAGGCTGTGTTGTAGAAGGATGGAAAGGTCCAAGTAGGAGACGTTGTACAGGGAGTGACTCAGGTTTAAGACCTGCAGCTTATTGTTCTCGGGAAATGCATCATGACTGAAATTCAGGATCCGGTTGTTGCTCAGGTCAAGTGAATGGAGGTTTGGCAGGTTTTCAAACACTCCATGGTCCACTTGCTCGATCTGGTTCCCAGACAGATAGAGGTCTGTCAGCTGCTCCAGGCGTACGGGGAAGGAGTCTGCGCTTAAATGGGAAATCTTGTTCCCAGTGAGGATCAAGGTGCTCAGGTTTGCAGGCAGAGGTTGTGGAATGGACAGGAAGCCATGGCTGCATCTGACTGCTGTTGATGTGCAGAGGCATTTTTCTGGACAGGTCAGAGCCCAGACTGGGCCACAGCAAGAGAGAAGGAGCAGCAGGAGGTGGGGGGCTTGTTTCCCCTTCACTGCCAGCATTTTTGTATGCATTTGTGAGGAGAAACGAGGGAGGAATGAAAAGTACCCAGTAGTGCCCCCTCTCTCCCCAAAAGAGGAACAAACAGCTGTGCAAGATAGATAGATAGATAGATAGATAGATAAATAAATAAATAAATAAATAAATAAACTGAGCTCACTTCCAGCAGAATTCCAGCATTCCCTCCTTCCTGGACTTTGTTTCTACTATGTAGCTGCAAAAACACACAAAGGCACTGAGAGTCTCGGGTTCACACACCCATGACTAATTCTGTCCTGGGTGGAGGTCTGCCTGCTGCTCCTGCTGATGCTTCACTTTCCCCAAAGTTCAATCTGCCCACTGGTCTCGCGCCCGGGCTCGTGCCAAACGCAAAAACATCACATCCAGCGTGTAAACTCTTCGGCTTTTATGCGTTTGCTGGCGCTGATGTACATCCAGAACCTCCTGGCTGTTTCATCTCCCTCGTGGATCCTGTATTCCTTTCGGATTTTCATGTCACGGCCGTACAGGAGCAGCACACATACTTTTCGAGTTTGGTCTCCTCGCCCGCAAGCCTGGGCACTAACCACCGAGCGGACCGTACCATTACCGGCGGGGGGAGGGGGGAGCACGACAGAAACACGAGGTTAACTTCCCAGAACGAAGACCTTCTACATTCAAGGAGTCATTACACCTTCCCTTTTTTCCTGAACTTTGCTGCAAACGGCATGGCTCCTGCAGTCGCGTTTAGATCATCTCGTTTAAAAAGTAGATTTTGGTTCAGTCCTACAAGTTCCACTCTTTATTTTCAGTGTTTATGAACACGCATCATCCAGCAGCTCATACGATGGAGAATCATTTCCTAAAGTTTTTAAAGATATTAGAGATATTTAATATATGACATCTTGTTTATTCTGTTAGCAATAATTTGTGATATTTGTAATAATAGTATTTATGGGAATATTCTCTTTGTAAGATTTTTCTTTTAATATTTTGCTTATTATATAGAAATCAGAATATAATAATTCGCAAAAAAGTCATGCATGTGGGAAAATATCTTTCGGCATTTTTAAATCTTCTTCTTCTACTTTTTCTTTCGGCTGCTCCTGTTTAGGGGTCGCCACAGCGGATCAACTGTCTCCATTTCTTCCTGTAACCAACCACCTGCATGTCCTCTCTCACCACGTCCATAAACCTCCTCTTTGGTCTTCCTCTTCTCCTCTTTCCTGACAGCTCCATCTTCAACATCCTCCTCCCAATATAATCCTCGTCTCTCCTCTGCACATGTCCAAACCAACGCAACCTTGCTTCTCTAACCTTGTCTCCAAGACGTCTAACCTGAGCTGTCCCTCTAATATATTAATTTCTAATCCTGTCCATCCTCGTCACACCCAACGAAAATCTCAGCATCTTTAACTCTGACACCTCCAGCTCCGCCTCCTGCCTTTTCATCAGTGCCACTGTCTCCAACCCATACAACATAGCTGGTCTCACTACTGTCCTGTAAACCTTCCCGTTTACTCTAGCTGGTACGCGTCTGTCACAAATCACTCCAGCCACTCTTCTCCACCCATTCCAACCAGCCTGCACTCTCTTCTTCACCTCTCTTCCACACTCGCCATTACACTGAACTGTTGATCCCAAGTATTTAAACTCCTCCACCTTTGTTACCTTCACTCCCTGCATCCTAACCACTCCACTTTCCTCCCTTTCATTCACACTCATGTATTCTGTCTTTGCCCTACTCACTTTCATTCCTCTCCTCTCAAGAGCATATCTCCATTTCTCCAGGTTCTCCTCAAGCTGCTCCCTACTCTCACTACAGATTACAATATCATCAGCAAACATCATCGTCCACGGAGACTCCTGTCTAACCTCGTCCGTTAACCTGTCCATTACTACTGCAAACAAGAATGGGCTCAGTGCTGATCCTTGATGTAATCCAACATCTACCTTAAATGCATCCGTCACTCCCACTGCAGATCTCACCACTGTTACACTGTCATCATACATATCCTGAACTACTCTCTCATACTTCTCGGTAACACCAGACTTCCTCATACAAAACCACAACTCCTCTCTAGGCACCCTGTCATATGTTTTCTCCAAATCCACAAAGGCACAATGCAACTCCTTCTGACCTTCTCTGTACTTCTCCATCAACACCCTCAGAGCAAACATTGCATCTGTGGTGCACTTTCTCGGCATAAAACCATACTGCTGTTCACTGATCCTCACCTCTTTTCTTAACCGAGCTTCCACTACTCTTTCCCATAACTTCATGGTGTGGCTGATCAACTTTATCCCTCTATAGTTACTACAGCTCTGTGCATCACCCTTATTCTTGAAGATCGGTACCAGTACACTTTGTCTCCACTCCTCAGGCATCTTCTCACTTGCCAAGATTGTGTTAAACAATCTGGTCAGAAACTCAACTGCCATCTCCCGTAAACATCTCCATGCTTCCACTGGTATGTCATCCGGTCCAACAGCCTTTCCATTCTTCATCCTCTTCATCGCTGCCCTTACTTCCATCTTGTTTATTTGCTGCACTTCCTGGTTAACTCTTCTCACATCATCCAGTCTTCTCTCTCTCTCATTTTCTTCATTCAGCAGCTCCTCAAAGTATTCCTTCCATCTGCTCAACACGCTCTGTTCACCTGTGAGTACATTTCCATTTCTATCTTTAATCGCCCTGACCTGTAGCACATCTTTCCCAGATCTGTCTCTCTGTCTAGCCAATCGGTAAAGGTCCTTTTCTCCCTCTTTACTGTCCAACCTCTCATACAATTCACCAAACACCTTATCTTTGGCCTTCACCACTGCTTTCTTCGCCCTGCGGTTCATCTCCTTGTACACCTGTCTACTTTCTTCATCTCTCTGACTGTCCCATGTCTTCTTTGCCTCCCTCTTCTTTTGAATACACTCCTGGATTTCTTGGTTCCACCACCAGGTTTCCTTATCCTCTTTCTTCCTTCCAGATGTCACACCAAGTACATTTCTAGCCGTCTGCCTTATCACTTCTGCAGTAGTTTCCCAGCAATCCGGTAGCTCTTCAACACCTCTCAGTGCCCGTGTTAACTCCTGCCTGAATTCCACCTTACAGTCCTCCTCCTTCAGCTTCCACCACTTGATCCTCGACTCTGCCCTCACTTTCCTCCTCTTCTTGACCTCCAAGGTCATCCTACAGACCACCATCCTATGCTGTTTAGCTACACTCTCCCCTGTCACTACTTTGCAGTCTCTGATCTCTTTCAGACTGACCCTCCTGCAAAGAATTTAATCCACCTGTGAGCATCTTCCTCCACTCTTATACGTCACCCTGTGCTCCTCCCTCTTCTTAAAATAAGTATTAACTACAGCCATTTCCATCCTTTTTGCAAAATCTACAACCATCTGACCTTCAGCATTCCTCTCCTTGACACCATGCCTACCCATCACCTCCTCATCACCTCTGTTCCCTTCACCAACATGACCATTAAAATCTGCACCAATCACCACTCTCTCTCCCCTGGGTACACTCTCTATTACTTCATCTAACTCACTCCAGAATTTTTCCTTCTCTTTCATCTTACAACCAACTTGTGGAGCATAAGCACTAACAACATTCATTATCACACCTTCAACTTCCAGCTTCAAACTCATCACCCTCCCTGACACCCTCTTCACTTCCAAAACACTCTCCACATACTCTTCCTTCAGGATAACACCTACTCCATTCCTCCTTCTATCCACACCATGGTAGAACAGTTTAAACCCCCCTCCAATACACCTGGCCTTACTACCCTTCCATCTAGTCTCTTGCACACACAAAATGTCAACCTTCCTTCTCTCCATCATATCAGCTAATTCTCTACCTTTACCAGTCATGCTGCCAACATTCAAAGTCCCTACCCTCACTTCCACTCTCCCCTCCTTCTTTCTCTCCTTCTCCCTCTGGACATGCCTTCCTCCTCTTCTCTTCTTCTTCTTTGGCCAACAGTAGCCCAATTTCCACCAGCACCCTGTAGGCTAACAGCACTGATGGCGGTCGTTGTTAACCCGGGCCTCGACCGATCCGGTATGGAATTCTGTATCGTTGTCCGCATATTGA
>JABMDN010021880.1:0-14412 GCA_017165825.1 Hepsetus odoe
AGTAAATACATGTTCAATACGCTTACGATCTGCTGATTGGCATGGCAAGTGTAGGGTGAGGTGATTTCTCACCTCAGCAGTGTGTTTTTGATTATTGTCTTGTTGAATGAAAAAGATAATCTTGATTGATTTGGATACTTTTCTCTGTAAACTGTCTTCATAGACTTCAGAATTAATTCTGCAGCTACCATCACCAGTAAATATTATTATTGAGTCTGTTCCAGAAGCAGCCTTATAAGCCTAGTCCATGAAACTTCCTCCACTGTGCTTCACAAATGAGCCTGCATGTTCTGGATCTTTGGCATGTCCTTTCCTTGTCTACACATTGGCTTTGTTTTGGAAACGTTTTTTTTTTTCTGCTGATAAAGGATTTACATTTTGTGATATTTCCTCTATACTTTCGCTCTTAAAATCTCCAATCTTGCCCCCACCCCATGTCTTGCCATGTGGTGCAATCAATCAAATATGATATGTGGGGACTGTAGCTAATATCTTTTTGTACCAGTTTGCTTGAATAAGTGATTGCCTGATTAAGGGTGGGAGTTAGTGTAGGTGAGAATGTTGTGTTTGATTCTCATCTGAGCAGCCTGCGTCCTTTCTGTGTGTTGCCCTGTCATAGACTGGTGACCTTTTTTATTTAATTTTTTTCCCTGACATTTTAACTGGAGCTAAATTAGGCAAATTACTGTTGAGAAACCCATACACTGTATGTTTGACTTTTTTGTAATGGGCAGCAAATTATACTGCATTGTAGATTGTTCTGCATTTGATTTATTATGAATGTGTATCTTTTGAAAAACATGAAAAAGTGCAGACTATGAACATGAATATTAAAGCCTAAGAATGTACTGATACATTTTTTTTTCTGTTTGAACCTATTTTAGGTTCAAATAACATGACATGTGATGCAAATGTGGAATGTGGGCATGCGAAGCATGTCTGTGCTTCTCCAGAAGACTGCAACTGGAGCCCCACAAAAGCACTTGATGACATTGATGAAATAGAATGTTCAATATATCATGATGGTAAGTTTTCTTTCTAAAAGCAATTATCACTGGTAGAACTAATACAAGTGTTTCTGATTAAATCTTACTTTTTTTTTTTTTTTAGTAAGCAAATGCATCAAAGCAAATCCAAACTGGAACTTGACAGAACACCTGAAATGCAACATATCAAAAAAGGGTAGGTCACGATTTTTAAGTATTTAAGTGGATTAAGTGGATCCTGGACTTCCTGACTGGGAGACCCCAGTCAGTCAGGATCAGTAGCGGCACCTCCAACACCATCACACTGAGCACAGGAGCCCCGCAGGGCTGTGTGCTCAGCCCACTGCTGTTCACACTGATGACCCACGACTGTGCAGCCAAGCACAGCTCAAACCACATCATCAAATACACTGATGACACAACTGTGGTGGGTCTGATCAGCGGTGGAGACGAGGCAGCTTACAGAGAGGAGATACAAGAGCTGACGGACTGGTGCAGAACCAACAACCTGTCTCTGAACGTCGACAAGACTAAAGAGATGGTTATTGACTTCAGGAGACCACGTCGGGACCACACTCCACTTATTATCAACACCTAACCTGTGGAGATGATCCAGAGCACCAACTTTCTTGGTGTTCACATCACTGACAACCTCATGTGGACCCTCAACACCAACTCCATCACAAAGAAAGCCCAGCAGCGCCTCTACTTCCTGCGCAGACTGAGGAAAGCCCATCTCCCACCTTCCATCCTCACCATCTTTTACAGAGGAACCACTGAGAGCATCCGGAGTGGCTGCATTACTGCCTGGTACTGGAACTGCAATGTCTTAGACCGCAAGTCCCTACAACGGGTAGTGAGAACAGCTGAGAAGATCATCGGGGTCTCTCTGCCCTCTGTACAGGACATTTTCACCACTCGCTGCATCCGCAAAGCAACCAGCATTGTGGATGATCCCTCCCACCCTTCCCACACTCTCTTCTCCCTCCTGCCATCCGGGAAAAGGTTCCGCAGCATACGGGCCTCCACTTCCAGGATGGGAAATAGTTTCTTCCCCCTGGCCATCAGACTCTTGAACTCTTAAACCGCCAATGTCTACCCAGTCCACCATTATCATCTTGTATTTATTTATTTATCTCATGTTGCACTCTGCACTTTATCAGTAACACCGCTCCACCACACTGCTACACTATAATCTACCTGGGCTGCTTCGTTCCACAACACTGCAGCCCTCTACGGATGAATGTACTGTCTGTCGTGCCGTCTGTTGTTGTCTGTCTTGTCTGCACTTGTTGCAATGTCTTGTGTATTATGTTGTGTCTTATGTTGTCTTGTGTCTTGTCTTGTGTGTAGCACCAGGGTCCTGGAGGAACGTTATTTCGTTTCACTGTGTACTGTGTATATGGCTGAAATGACAATAAAATCCTACTTGACTTGACTTTACTTGAAATTAGTTTATTTGAGTTTACAGTAAAGTTTACACAAAATACTGAGACTTCACTGTAAAAGTTGAGCAGTTCAAGAGCCAATTAATAATAGCTTGTTGAATAACATGGCCAAGCTGTAAGCTAATGATGGACTGATGGCAAGATCTTTTTTTTTTTCCAGGAAATGAAAATGGAAATAAAGGGAGAATGGAAATGAAAGACACAAATAAAGGTATATATATTTTTTAATAATGTGCTTGATTTGTGTGCTGAATCTTACATTTGAGTATCGGTTATCTCATTATATTAATCCTTTTAGGCAAATCAGTCAGCCCCAAATCTTAATCTATTACCCACACATATTTCTGTGCCATAGTGGAACAGGGAAACAGGTGGGCAACAATTTACATGATTTAAATACTGTGCACTTAACTTGAGAGCAGCACATTAGTTCTAAAATAATCATTGTAATATCATCATCTCACCACATCCACAAATCTCCTCTTTGGATCCTCTTCTCCTCTTTCCTTGAAGCTCCATCTTCAATATCCTCCTCCCAATATAATCCTCGTCTCTCCTCTGGACATGTCCAAACCAACGCCACCTTGAATCTCTAACTTTGTCTCCAAAATGTTTAAGCTTATCTGTCCCTCTATTATACTTATTTCTAATCCTGTCCATCCTCGTCATACCCAATGAAAATCTCAGCATCTTTAACTCTGACACCTCCAGCTCCGCCTCCTGTCTTTTCGTCAGTGCCACCGTCTCCCTACTCTCACTGTTGACCACAAAATCACAATGTCAGCAAGCATCATCATCCATGGAGACTCCTGTCTAACCCCGTCCGTCAGCCTATTCAACCCTATCTGTCAGCCTGTCCATTACTGTTGCAAACAAGAATGGATTCAGCGCTGATCCTTGATGCAATCCAACCTCTACCTTAAGTGCATCCATCACTCCCACTGCAGAACTCATCATGTATGATCTCTCATACATATCCTGAACTACTCTCACATACTTTGTAACACCAGACTTCCTCATACAAAAACCACAACTCCTCTCTAGACACCCTGTCATGTGCTTTCTCCAAATCCACAAAGGCACAATGCAGCTCCTTCTTACCTTCTCTGTACTTCTCCATCAACACTCTCAGAGCAAACATTGTGGTGCTCTTTCTCGGCATAAAACCATACTGCTGTTCACTAATCTTCGCCTCTTATCTTAACCTAGCTTCCACTACTCTTTCCCATAACTTGGTGTGGCTGATCAACTTTATCCCTTTATAGTTACTAAAGCTCTGTGCATCACCCTTATTCTTGAAAATTGCAGTACACTTGATCTCCAATCCTCAGGCTCCTCTCACTTTAAGTTTTATAAGTTGTTAAACAATCTGGTCAAAGCCTCAACTGCCATCTCCCCTAAACACCTCCATGCATTCTCTACCTTTACCAGTCATGCTGCCAACATTCAAAGCCCCTACCCTCATTACACTCTCTTGCCCTTCTTTCTCTCCTCCTCCCTCTGGACATGCCTTCCTCCTCTTTGTCTGCTTTGGTCAAAAGTAGCCCAATTTCTACCAGAACCCTGTAGGCTAACAGCACTGGTGGGCCTTGACCAATTCTGTCTCAAAGTCCGCATATAGATTTGGCAAAAGTTTTACACCGGCTACCCTTCTTGAAGTAATCCTCCCCATTTATCTGGGCTTGGGACCGGCATGAAGAAAAACACTGGCTTGTGCATCCCTAGTGTATCCCTAGTGGTTGGGTGAGATCTACGTTAGGAGTAATGGATGCATTTAAAGTAGAGGTGGGATTACTTTAAGGACCAGTGCTGAGGCCTTTCTTGTTTGCAATGGTAAGATGAAAGAGTGAGGCAGACATACACTGCCACAACAGTGAGAGCCTTGTTACCTGCAACTGGAAGTCACAGACAGGCAAACCTTTTGTTTACTGGGACATACAGCAACACTGCATTACTCAGTCGGGCAAAACATGTAACCCCATGTCTGTGCACCACCTCTCAACCAGCACAACTCCAGGGACAGGGAAAAAAAAATCCAGCGCTATTCAACATTTGGTTCCAGAAATCCAGCTGTGCATAACAATGTAATCAAACAAAATCTAGTATGTGCTCTCCATTTCCCACACAAGCTCCAGCTACATCCCAGTATAATATTCTTTGTATAATAAGGGAAAGGAAGCTTCAGAAATGCTTTCAGAAATGGAAGTGTTCATCATTTATTTTCATCAATCAACAAAATGCAGTGAATGAACAAAAGAGAATCTAAATTAAATCAATATCTGGTGTGACCACCCTTTGCCTTCAAAACAGCCTCATTTACATTTACATTCACTGCATTTAGCAGACACTCTTATCCAGAGTGACTTCCATGTCCTAATTACAGGGACAGTCCCCCTGGAGACACTAAGGGTGAAGGGTCTTGCTCAGGGACCCAATGATGGTAGTGCTGGAGGTGGTACCTTTTGAGCCATTGGTCCAAGTACCCTACCACTAGACCACCGCCACCCAATTCAATTCAATTCACCACCCCGCATCAGTTCTTCTAGGTACACTTACACACAGTTTTGAAGGAACTTGGCCGGTAGGTTGTTCCGGACATCTTGGAGAACTAACCACGGATCTTCTGTGGATGTAGGCTTCCTCACATCCTTCTGTCTCTTCATGTGATCCAGACATACTGGATGATGTTGAGATCAGGGCTCTGTGGGGGAATGCTGGTTTGAACGCAAAAGGTAGTAACACCAAATATTGATCTGATTTAGATTTTTCTTTTGTTCGCTCACTTTGCATTTTGTAAATTGATCAAAATGAACAATCATTAATTATATTTCTGAAAGCATTCTTTGTTTACAGCATTTTGTTCCACACCTGCCTAAAACTTTTGCACAGTACTGTACATGTCCATCCTCTGTACATGTGCAAATCAATGCAATCTCACTTTATCTACAAATTGTCCAACCTGAGCTGTCTGTCTAATTTACTCATCCCTAATGCTATTGAAGAAAAAAAAATCAATTTCAATGTGAGCCAAATTTACATTATCCAAACTAAATGAATGAGCTGATATTACAGCAGTGAAGGGGCTCTTGGTACATGTTAGGAAGAATGACACAGATAAGTCTCAGTTTGAGGTTTTAAAAGGGGATGAATATTTTTACACATTCAGCTGTAAAAACTCAAAAGGAGCCTCAGCCTCCTTCACAGAAAGTGAAGGCATCGCATCTTTAAAAAGAGGTTAACCAATATGCTTCAGGTCCTTTGGGAACATCTACAAAAATTCAGGATTGCACTGCATGGCAGGTGTTTTCCCAGAGAGATTCAGAAATTAACTAGAAATTAGTAATTAAGTTGTACATTTCAGATTTTAAGCTTATATTAATCTGTTTTAAACAGTGTGCAAGTGTGTGAGATGTTTAGTGGATGAGATTTATTGAGGATAGAATTTCAGAAATTAGTTTATTCCATTTAAAGTAAAGTTTACACAAAAAACTGAGACTTCACTGTAAAAGTTGTGTAGTTCAAGAGCCAATTAGAATAACCTGTTGAATAACATAGCCAGGCTGTAAGTTAATGAAGAGCTAATCTGGATTTCTTTCTTTTTTTTTTCAGGAAATGGAAATAATGTGACACAGCCTGAATGTATAATTTAATTCATTCCATTTAAGCACTTTCCCCTACAGTCCCACAAAAAAGCACAATAAACACAAAAATAATAAAAAATATCAGGCAAGATGAAACAGGAACTGAGCAGGAATCTTAGAAACAAAATTACAAAGTCAAATCAGAAAAGAATCCCAAACCTGATCAACCTAAATCACAGGGAAATGTAATCGCTCAGAAGCTTATTAGGGACACGAGATACTCAGTCATCTCCTGCTGGAGCAGTTCATACCACTGAGCTTCAGCTGTGTTCTAGGTGATCACTGGGTGGGACGTAGCTAGAACTTGGAGGTGTAACAGAATTTCTGTTTTTAAGGATGAACCTTGAACCTCTTCTTTCTCTTCTTGAATGTAATAATTAGCACGTACACAACCACAAACATGGTCCATTTCATCTCCATATTCTCTTTTCTTTTTGCTCACCTAGGGACAGAAAATCCTGAATGCCTAAAACCCTCTTGGCGTGTAAGTACATCAAAGTCATTTAATTTAAATGCATCATATACATTCATCTGTTATTTTTTCCATCACAATTAATTCCAAAAGTTAAAGAATCAGAACAACATTGAAACATCTCCTAAAGAGAAATGCTAATTTCAGTAATGTCCAACTCAGCACAAGAATCCAAGCACGCTTTTCATTATTAAACTATAAAAAACAGGCATCATGTCCAGTGTATTTCACTTGTGAAGTTACAATGAGTTACAAAAACTGTGTCGTTTCTCTATTTACATCTCCAGCATTTACATATAAGAAAGAGAAATGCTTGGAAAAGAAGAATTCACTCCCAGACAATCTAAACATATATAAATAAAAACATATCCCTACAGTCGTTAGCACTTAAAAGCAGTCAATCAGTCAGTCAGTCATTTTCTGCTGCTCGTCCCAAGCGGGGTCGCGGGGGGATGCTGGAGTCCATCCCAGCTCACACAGGGTGAAGGACGGGGGACACACCCTGGACAGGTCACCAGCCCATCACAGCATTTAAAAACAGGATTTAATATTGTTGTTGATGTTTCTTCATTTTGCTTTTACTGTTTTGACAGTAAAATGTACGGTTGAAGGTTGAACTTTAAAATAGATAGT
Organism: Hepsetus odoe; assembly: GCA_017165825.1. Lineage (NCBI taxonomy): Eukaryota > Metazoa > Chordata > Actinopteri > Characiformes > Hepsetidae > Hepsetus > Hepsetus odoe. Next base: position 7,181 of record JABMDN010021880.1, read on the forward strand.
AAATATTAAATTAATATTCCTGGTACATTCACATTAGTCTGATTAAATCTGAATCTTTTGCTGAGAGTGCTTCACTGAGTGCAGCAGGGAGCCAAACAGCTCCTTTTGTTTGTAATATTGTAATATTAAAAAAAAAAAAAAAGTGATATTTTAATTGCATGACTGGAAAATAAATACATGAACCGGTGCTCGTGTATATACACAGATGTGTGGAGAGCTAATCGGAATGAAACTGATATAATCCTCAAAGTTCAAGCAGCTTCATGGACAAGCTTCATCATGTAGACCATAGTTCTGTGGACCGAGTGTCCAAGGATCTGCTCTTGCTTTTTCTCATTGCAACCTGCACCCACTTATTAAAAGGTTTTATTTACCACTGTCTCAAATCATGAGCTGTTCTTCATTTTCCAGATTGGGGTAATTGTGCTGCTGGCTCTGCTGCTGGTTGCGGTGCTACTCTTAGCTATAGGATATTTGTACTATAAAAGAATAGGCCCCTTCAGAAGGGTAAGATCACCTTTAACAGCTAATTAGATAAATTTAATTCATCATTTTCCTTTCTTTTTTTTTAAAAAAAAAGAATTTGTTAAAGTATTTGTTAAACATTCTGTGAAATTAAATATTGGTTTCACATTAAGAAAATTATAATGTGTCATTGATTCTAAATGTTTCCTTTTCAAAATACCCTCCACATCTTGCTTGTGTGCTCCATCTTAACTGATTATGAATCGTCACCTATCACAACAAGAAGTGCGGGAAAAAGGAAGGTATGAACATAAATTTAACACAATGTAAATCAAATTTACCTACTTCACCTGTGCCCCAGGTACAGGTTCACTCACTGACAGCACAGTGTGTTGAAGACAGACACAGAAATATCACTCTTATTAAATCTTTACGGTCTCATCATGGTAATGATGAGCATTTTGGCATTAAAGGATTGTTTTATTTATTATAAGGAAGCAAGCCAGAGCTCCTCTTTCTGATTATATGCAGAAATAAACACAATGTCCTACAGCATCTGTGCTAAATCTTGCTCAGACTCTGTTCTGTTGACCACATATACTGCACATGTTGCCTTCCTACTGGAATAAAATAGATTTAAAATGTTAAATACATTAAATAAATACATCCTTGCAAATAATTAAAGACAAATCTGGACGTTTTGTATGCCATACCAGTCCTTAGAAAATGAATTTATCAATTGTATTATAAATACAATAAAAAAGGCAATAACAAAATTATGCAACATCTAATTTCAAATCAGATTGTAAATAGAAACATCAAACAAATTCCAGCTTCAGTCTACTGTAAATAAAACATTGGCATCCAAGAACTCTCTAGCATCTGACTAACTGGTACAATTAACAGGGAAGGTCAATTTTGCCTCTGTTGCTGGGAAACAAAATATTGAATAAGGGGATATTTTGTCTTTTATGCTACTTTAATGTAATCAAATCTGGGCAGATTTCCTTGTTTGATCTTCTGCTGATGAAAAGTGACAAACACTGATTTTAAGATTATGTTGAAAGTGCCTTGTTTGAACAAGATTTATTTTAATAATTTAAAAAATCTATTTATTATTATTAACAAAAAGCAATGGATACTCACAGGCAATCAGACTGTTCAGCAGATGGAAGGATTACAGGGGCTGATAGATGAAGAGTGAGAGAGAGAGAGAGGGAGAGAGAGAGAGAGAGAGAGAGAGAGAGAGAGAGAGAGAGAGAGAGAAAACAGGTGATTAGTGAGCAGCATTTAATATCATGCATCTTCAGCAATTCTAGGGAGCAGGTTTAGGAGACTCTGTATAGGTGTGAACTGCACCCGGATCAACATCCTTTCCATTCTTCATCATTTCCCATCACTTCTACCTTTTTATTCCTCTGCACTTCCTGGTACGTTATCTTCAATTATCCTCAGGTCATCCACCACCAGGTTTACTCTTCATCCCTTTTATGTCCAGATGTTACTATGAGCACCTTTCTAGCTGTCAGCCTGACCTCTACTGCAGTGTCCGAACGCTTGGCCATCTTCACTGCCCCCATTGGCTGTCTTAACTCCTGTATAAGTTCCACCTTACAGTCTTCTCGCTTCAAATTCCATCATTATTTTAGTTACACCAAAGCAACCGGGTTTGTTGATTTTAAATGCTGGCATTTGAAAAATAAATAAATACAAAATAAAATTTTACAGCCTGGGTTTGAAGTGTTATTTGCAAACTTACATTTACCCAAATTTTGAGTTTCGACTCGGGCTCTCTTTCTATCGTTAGCTGTGATTTTCTAGCAATTGAAACATCCAAAAAAATATTTTTTTTAAATCAGTAGAGTAGAAGATTTAGGCGAGCACAGTGAATTAAACTTATCATAAACTGATTTCGCTTTTACGAGTTTCACCATAGAAATGACAGAAGTTGTTGAATCCACAGAATTGTTTTTGCAGGTATAAACACAATGTCCTACAGCATCTCTAATAAACCGACCACATACGGGCCCTGGCCCGAGGACATCACGTCATTTTATTAAACAAATCAATTCAATAAAGAAATAAACACGTTTGTTCAGAATTAGGGTTTCCAGATGTAAACTCAGTTTGTACATTTTTGATATTTTAATGCTTTAAATAACACTTTCAATCCACGCAGCTTTACAAATATTCCACTACTGTGTTAACAACCCTTCCAGTCATGAACATTGTTCAAATAATTCTGAATATTATTAAGAAATATTGACTTTAAACGTAAATATGATGGGAGATTTATGATTTTTGAACCTGGCAGTATGGGTTGAGCTGCGGTGCAGGTTTGAGATCAGCTCTGTTGACCCAGTGCCACTTTGTTGAAAGACAGATGAGTTTTCGAAGAGTGTGGCATAAAGATAATGAATCTAGCCTGGTAATAAAAGCAGTGGTGTATTTAGTGATACGTATAATTAATCCAGATGTTTCTCTAGTAAACCTGCATGTCAGATGTGTTGCTGTAAACATGTTTTGTTTGTTTGTGTAGATTGTGAAGATTTTTAGGCTACAGTAAGAAGGCAAAATCCAAAGTGCTGGATGAAGAAATGTCTCGGCAAATATCATTAAAAGATCATTAACTGGTTTCTTAATTCTTCTCTTCATTGCAGAACAAAGAAATCCATCAACTCAAGCAGCAAGTAAGCAATATATATTTTTTTTGTTTCTAATGCATTGGCTGTGTCCAGTAACCTTTAACAGTTTTTCTACTGTCCGATAAACTGAGGAGAAGATGAGCAGTAACTGGGGAAATGGGGCAGCTGGTCCACCTCAGTATCATTAAAGTTGATTTTTTTATGATCACAGCACCTGTTAGGTGGCATGAAGCCCCCGAGTGAATGAAATTGGAAAAATAGAAATTGCTTAAAATTGCTTTTTGTTGTATTTTTGTTTCCTTTGATTTCTTTAGCTCCTGGGGATGAGGGAGAACATCAGAACCTACGCTCCATTGAAATGCAGGAACTATCTGTTCACTAGAATTGTATAGACAAGGCCAAAAATCATTTTCTTTATTGTCTTTATTAATGTCTAGACTTTCCCTGAGAGTCTGAAGTGCAACAGGTCACGTTTTTAGGACACATGGCATCACTTAGTGGTGAAACCGAGGTTGTGAGCAGATCAAACATACAATCACAAATGACATGGAATAAGAAGAACAATAAGAAGAACAGCTCGTCTGCATGTGATGCACTTTAAGACCAGCGAGGCAGCTTTGTGTCATCCCAACATCTCCCTGAAGACCTGCATGTTTTGTTCAATTCTAAATTCAAGAATCAAAAAGTAAAGAGAAAGAGAAACACTGATGATGGCCTTTCTGCAACACTAGGAATGACTTTGCTTTGGAACAGAGAGCTACTTTAAATATATTCTTTAAATAGAATTTGTTTCTGATGTATTACCTTTTAGTTCAGTTTAGTTTATTTGTTTTTTTCTTCCTTTTCAGCTACAAAATGTGTAAATCCATTCATCCATTCATAGTCTGAGCCAATCTTCCTAGCTAGGGTTGTTGGGATACTGGAGCCTCAACAACAGGTTGCCAGTCATTTGCATTTGAATATTTTATTAATATTTATATTATTGTAAAAGGCATATTAAATAAAAGGCAAGCGGTTTGTAAAAACGTTCCAAACAAGGGTGTGTGTTTGGAGCATCCTGCTCGGTAGCTTTTAACTGATAAAATACGCCAACAGCCAAGGAGACGGTGTGCTACTCAGCTTGGATACCAGCACACATCAGAGAGAAAGGTGGAAGTGATGCACCTTGAACAGGTGAACATTGCTACAGTAGCTGGACTATAGCTGTCAGTTCCACACAGTCTAAAGAAAGAGTAGAATCACTGAGAAGTGATCAATATGTTGTTTTCTACTTTGCAAGCCATTAAAATAAAGAAATATTGTTGATGGTAATTATTCAAGTTAATACACTGAGCAGGCTCAGCTGAACCAGCATGATTATCTTTAACTACATTTAACAAACAACCAGGAAAAATCAGAAAACCGGGAACACACCTACTAATAGAGTCGTCACAGAAACCGCGCGGAGCAACAAACAGACACAAGCTCATCCTGACAATCTGTATTTCATATTCATGAATGAACATGGTATATAAAAATAAATAAATAAATAAATCACAAACAGTAATCAGTCACAAGACTTACTTGGTGTCGGTATAATCATGAAAAAACATTAAAGAAATGAAACTTGCACCCTCAGAACAGAGCCATATATATATATATATATATATGTGACAGTGATGCTGCGGTTCTCCACAGCATCACTGTCCTGTAAACCTTCCCTTTCACTCTCGCTGGTAACAGTCTGACACAGATTACTCCAGCCACTCTTCTCCACCCATTCCAACCTGCCTGCACTCTCTTCCACACTCGTTGTTACATTCCTAGAAGGAGGGTTCCAAACTCAGAATAATACACATATTTTCACTGAGTTCAAAACAAAAACAATAAAAAGTTAGGAAAGATTCTGCATGACTAAACGTATTCACTGTTATGCAGGATTTACAACTAGACTACTGTATTGCACTGTTCTCTGCTTTTCCAAACAACACAGTTGAGAAGATAGACTTGTTCTACATAAGTGTGAACACACGAGCAAAAACAAACAAATAGATAAACAATAATACCGGTTTTTACTTCATCACCCTGGCCGTCTGTCTCATTTAGAATAGATTTTTATTTGCTCTACTGGTTTTTAAAGCTTTTAATGGATCAGTTCGAATGTAAGATCAACAAATTTTGCTTTACTGAATGTTACTAAGATAAAGCATAAAAATCCTTTATTATGTGAGACCTTTATTATGTAAGCAGACTGGAGAGGAGACGGGACATAAGACTGAAATGGCAGCTAGAAAGGAGACCAGATGTTTTGATGACAGATCTGAGGACATTAGAAGAGGAATGGACAGGTGATTGGCCCTGATCAGCACTAATAAGCAAATTGATAAGGACAGAAAACAGGATGGAGACTGGAGTGAAATGAGAGATTGGGACTAAAGCATTTACAGTAAATGCCTGGGATGGTAACAGATATGGTTCCGGTTACTGGGTGGCTGGTGATGGGAAAACAGGAGACTGGGCAGTCAATGACAGTGGACTAGGAGACTGAGAAGCTGGCACCAGTTGCAGATGCATGGCTGTTCTCAATACTGATTGCAAGGCACAAGGACAGACAGGGCTCTAGGTCAAGGCAGAGCTACACTAGGATTGGGATGAGGGAGAATTCTGTCCCCCTTGTGTCCCACAAGGTTTTGTGTCAACATGGGTTTATGTCAAACTTACTATTGCTTTAGTCACTGTCCACTACTGGTAGAGGCCAGTATAACACCACTCACCTGCTCTCTCTACCAGCCAGTTTAGCTCACTTGACTTCATTTGCATTAATCTTGACTTGTTTCAAAACATGGTGCAGTTTGTATGAGCTGCAGGAGCTCAAGATCTCCTAGAGGGTGATGGTGGTCTAGTGGTAGGATACTTGCATATGGACCTATGGCTCAAGAGGTCCCCGGTTCGAATCCCACCTCTAGTACTACCATCACTGGGTCCCTGAGCAAGACCCTTAACCCTGAATTGCTCCAGGGGGACTGTCCCTGTCATTAGGACATGTAAGTTGCTCTGGAAAAGAACATCTGATAAATAATGTAAATCTAAGATCAGTACAGTAACCAGATTTGTTCAATCAATGAACAAACTGACAGTGATTGAGAGCTTAATAGAATTATGTATTTAATGCTCACAACACCACACTAAACAAAAGAGGTTTTTTTAACTTCTGTTAATATGTACAATATGGCTTAATTATTAAATGAGGCCTTGTCAAAGTATTTAATGTCAATCTTCATTTTCAGAACAGACCTCAGAACCTCCACTCCTATGGCTGAAATATCTCTTCTTCTCGATCAATCTTCTGATCTTCTTAATTGCCAGCTTTATTTGTGTACCAATCATCCGAAAGAGGATCCGAAACATCCCATTTTCCATCCATTTTCTGCCGCTTGTCCCAAACGGGGTCGCGGGGGGGTGCTGGTGTCCAACCCAGCGCACACAAGGCAAGGACGGGGGACACACCCTGGACAGGTCGCCAGCCCATCGCAGGGAGGATCCGAAACAACAAACCCAAACTCCAGTAATTACAACCCTTGTTATTTTATTCCTCATATGGACCAATGAGGTTTGTGAAGTCATTTCTGGACCACTGCATACCGGGACAGTCCTGAAGATCTGCACTTTGGAGATGCTCTGACCCAGTCATCCAACCAAATTATCAACATCAGTCACACCAGATTCTCTGCCTCAACACACAGAGTTTAAGGACTAACTTTTCACTTGCTGCTTACATTATATCTCCCCTACACAAATCAAGTTAAACTAATTAATTCATAAAGCACTTTTTACTACTGTCACAAAGCAGCTTTACAGAATCTGAGTCTGAGCCTCAAGTGAGTAAACTGAGGCCGACGGAGGCAGAACTCCCTAAAACAAGAGGAAAGAACCTTGGGAGGAACCAAGACTATCAAGTGCCACCATAATGAGATCATCAGTGTTATTTATTTCACCTGTCAGTGGTTATATTGTATTATATATTATATTGTAAAATGTATATTATTAACCTTTTTTTTGGTAAAACAGTTAATACAGCTATGCGATAATTGTGTAAATATTGAACTTTTGTCACGTGTGTTAGGGTTTGGGCACGCTAGAGGG
>JABMDN010021888.1:0-11419 GCA_017165825.1 Hepsetus odoe
CTTTTAATCTCAGAAATCTCCTTTAAATGGAAGACAGCCAGTGTAATGAATCTAAAACAGGAGTTATATTTTATGTCTATACTCTGAACAAGCTGTTGCTGTGATAATCAGAGTCAGAAACCCAAATGCAGCAAAGGTGTCTTTAATCCACAGAGCAAAAGAGTAGTCTAACAACAAGCAAGGTCAAACCAGTAAATCTAAAACTCACAAGGCCTAAAGCAGCAACAGGATATAGGGAAAAAGAAAAAAATCAGGAAGACAGACACAGAAGGAATTAAGGCTTTGCATGTTTGAATCTAAAAATTAATGTGGGGTAAAAAAATGTTATCAAGATATCTCATTTCTTTTTTGATTGTAGTGCTAGGCTTACTAATTATTTTTTGTGCATTCTTTGTTTCATTACCATTTATGAAAATATAAATTTTTTTCTTTATTTAATAGAAGAATTAGAGTTCTTCCAGGTAATGATACTAGACTGCCTGTCACGCCCACCGCTGTACCCAGGCCAGGGGAGAGGTCCCCGTCCCCGGAGTACTGACCGGGCTTTCACGTGCACCCTTAGTTATCACCACTGATCACCCGCACCTGGATAACCTCTTACAAATGGCCTGCCAGTCCGACCCAGTATTGTCCGTTCACCGTCCTCCCTGACTGTCTGTATTGTGAGTTACGGCTTTTGTTTGGTTACGTGTTTCTGATTAAAACGTGTCCTATTTGGAGCTGCGTGTGTGCCTGCCTTGCTTCCCGTGTGTAAAGATGACAGATGAACGGACCTATGAGCAGCAAGGCGCAGCGGGCGGGATTTTTTCCGGCGAAATGGCGGACATGGAGGTTCGGCAGCGGATCAGAGATCACGAGGGGATCCTCGGGCGAGTAACGTCGAGACCTCCAACAACAGCTGGAGCGGTTAACCATCTCGGACCGAGGACCCCGGCCAGCCGCCGTGGCTTTTTCCCCTCCGCCGTTCGCCAAACCGCCAGCCCCGCCGGTAAGCCACATCGCTCTTCCAGAACGCTACGCGGGCGATCCAGGTTCATGTGCGGCGTTTCTGGTCACATTTAACATGTACTTTGGACAATATCCCTGGTTGATGGAGGTTGAGAAAATCAAAGCAGTTATCGGAAGGCTCACCGGTCGCGCAGCTGAGTGGGGAACGGCTGTCTGGGCAAGTGGTGACGAGACCGTGAGCATGTACGATCGCTTTTTGGGCGGTCTTCGACCATCCCGCTCACGGGCAGTCCAAAGGGGAACGCTTGCTGCGCCTGAAGCAGGGAACCGGCTCCGTCGCGGAGTATGCCCTCGACTTCCGCATTACCGCGACCGGAAGCGGTTGGAGCGATCCTGCCCTGATGGCGGTGTTTCGGGCTGGCCTCCACCCTGACATTCAGAGGGAGCTCGCCTGCCGAGACGAGGGACTGAGCCTGGATGAACTCTTCACCCTGGCAATTAGTCCACGCCCCCCGTGGCCACGGCCGTCAGTCCACGCAGCGACCGCAGTCCCCCAGAGCCCATGGATCTGGGCCGGATTCACCTCTCTGAGGCAGAGAGGGAACGTCGGATCCTCAATAAACTCTGTTTGTACTGCGGCGAGCCAGGACATTGGCGAAAGGACTGCGCCCTGGCAGCTAAAAGATGCACAGTCGATGGGCGGCAGCTGAACCCAGGTGGGGTGGCGCAGGTCACCGGCCCTCTCACCATTCAGCTGTCCACTCACACCGAGACCCTGTCCCTGTTGGTATTGCCGCTTTCTGATCACGGGATCGTACTGGGCATCCCGTGGCTGAGGTGCCACAACCCGGTCCTAGACTGGAGGACAGGGGAAATAAGGTCCTGGTCCCCAGAGTTCTCTTTGCACTGCAACACAGTGGAGAGTCCCCTGGCTCATTTACCGTTGTCTATCCCGGTCGAATACCGTTCAATGAGTGAGGTGTTCAGTGCAAAGAGGTCCACTCAACTCCCTCCTCACCGGCCATGGGACTGCGCGATTGAACTCCAGCCAGGGGCCACTCCTCCTCGCTCTCGCATCTATCCTCTCTCCGAGCCCGAGACGAGAGCGATGGAGGAGTATATTGCTGAGGCACTCCGACAGGGGTTCATCGTGCCATCCACATCGCCGGCCTCCGCGGGGTTTTTCTTCGTGCAGAAGAAGGACGGCGGACTCCGGCCTTGCATTGATTATCGGGGACTGAATGCCGTCACCGTTAAATTCCGCTACCCTCTCCCACTAGTTCCGTCGGCCCTCGAGCAACTTCGAGGGGCCACCATTTTTACCAAATTGGATCTCCGCAGTGCGTACAACCTGGTGAGGATTCGGGAGGGCGACGAGTGGAGGACAGCCTTTAGCATGGCGACAGGTCATTATATGTACAAAGTAATGCCGTATGGCCTCAAGAACGCCCCCACCGTCTTCCAGTCGTTTATCAACGACGTCCTGAGGGACATGTTGGGCCGGTTTGTAGTCACCTACATAGACGACATCCTGATTTACTCCAAGAATTATGACTCACATGTCACCCAGGTACACCAGGTCCTTTCTCGCCTCCTCAAACACGGGTTGTACGTCAAGGCGGAGAAGTGCCAATTCCATCTCTCAGAGGTTTCCTTCCTAGGGTACCGAATCGGGCCAAAGGGAATCAAGATGGAACAAAAAAAGGTGACGGCAGTTACCAGCTGGCCGGAGCCCCGCACCATAAGACAACTGCAAAGCTTTCTCAGGTTTGCAAATTTCTATAGACGGTTTATTCAAAGCTTTAGCGCCACGACAGCCCCTTTAACCGCCCTGCTAAAGGGAAAACCTTCCCACCTTGGCTGGACGCACGAGGCACGAGCGGCCTTTTTAGACCTCAAACGGAAGTTCACTTCGGCGCCCATTCTACGGCTGCCAGACCCGGAAAGGCCGTTCGTGGTCGAGGTCGATGCATCCGAGGTAGGTCTGGGGGCGGTGCTGTTGCAGTACCATGGGCAACCCGAGAAACTATTTCCCTGTGCCTTCTTCTCCCATAGGTTAACCCCCGCGGAGGTAAATTACGACATCGGTAACAGGGAACTCTTGGCGGTCAAGGTCACTGGAGGAGTGGCGGCACTGGCTGGAGGGCGCAAAGCATCCACACCTCTCCTGCCTCCGGGCATCCGGGCATTCACTGCACAGGGGAACAGCTGAGAAAAAAGTACTGGTGGCCCACCTTAAAGTCTGATGTTCGGGCACTTGTACACTCCTGTTCCACCTGTGCCCAGACTAAGACACCTCGCGAGTTGCCAGCCGGTAAGTTATTACCCCTGCCGGTGCCCACCCGTCCGTGGACTCACGTGGCCATCGATTTGGCCACGGAACTCCCACGTTCCGGGGGGCACACGTGCGTGTTAGTGGTGGTGGATCGGTTTTCGAAGGGATGTAGATTCATCCCCTTTGCTGCTCTCCCGTCTGCTCTACAGGTCGCTGAGGCTCTGTTCCAGTACGTGTTTCGGTATTACGGTTTCCCGGAGGACATACTATCTGACAGAGGTCCCCAGTTCACCTCTCAAGTCTGGTGGGCCTTCTTTCGGCGATTGGGGGCCTCAGTCTCATTATCCTCTGGTTACCATCCCCAAACCAATGGTCAGGCCGAGCGAACCATACAAGATTTGACTAGATTCCTCCGGGCGTACTGTCACCACTGGCAACACGACTGGGCAGAGTTCCTCTATTGGGCAGAGTATGCCCAGAACTCCTTGCGCCATTCCTCCACGGGAATGACCCCGTTCGAATGTGTGTTGGGTTTTCAGCCTCCCCTCTGCCCCTGGGATACCACACCTACGGATGTCCCGAGCATCGACGCATGGTTCCAAGGGGAACCACACATCGAACGGGCAGTGCGCTGCTTCTGCCAACAAGCCGACAGGCGTCGAGGGGAGGCCCCTGACTTCCAAGCCGGAGACAGGGTGTGGCTCTCCATCCGTGACCTCAATCTACGGATGCCTAGTAAGAAACTCAGGCCCCGGTTCATTGGTCCCTTCCAAATAGAATCCCAAGTCAACCCGGTCACCTATCGTCTCAAACTACCTGATCACATGCGCATAACCCCTGTTTTCCACGTTTCCCTCCTCAGGCCCTGCGTCCCGGGGCCCCTGGCCGCACCAGTGGGAGATGCTGAACCCCCTCCCGTCATCGTCACCAAGCAGGGTCAAGCCCATAAGGTCCACACGCTCCTGGACTCCCGACAACGTTGAGGGGAGCTACAATACCTGGTGGACTGGGAGGGCTACGGGCTGTTAACCCGTAGCTGGGTCAAAGCCCGGGACATACTCGACCCTCAACTCCGGCTCGACTACCACCGCAACCACCCTAACTGCCCTGCCCCCAAACCGAGAGGCCGACCCCCTTGACGCAGCGGACCCCCACAGCACCCTCCAGGACGGGTGAGTCTTGGAGCGCGTCGGACTGGGCGTCCGGAGAGGGGGGGGTGATGTCACGCCCACCACTGTACCCAGGCCAGGGGAGAGGTCCCCGTCCCCGGAGTACTGACCGGGCTTTCACGCGCACCCTTAGTTATCACCACTGATCACCCGCACCTGGATAACCCCTTACAAATGGCCTGCCAGTCCGACCCAGTATTGTCCGTTCACTGTCCTCCCTGACTGTCTGTATTGTGAGTTACGGCTTTTGTTTGGTTACGTGTTTCTGATTAAAACGTGTCGTATTTGGAGCTGCGTGTGTGCCTGCCTTGCTTCCCTTGTGTAAAGATGACACTGCCAGGTTGTGAGTGTATTCAATAAAGTTGTATAATTTGGCTCTACAGAAATGTACAATTGCTATGATAACTAACTCCATGCTTTCTAATAATGTGCCCTAATGCAATCATATATAAGAAAGCAGGCTTAAAACTGAACCCTGTGGAACACTGTATAGTCCAACTGCATCTCTATTTCCTGCAGAAGCTGAGGATAGCCCATCTCCATCCATCCTCACCACATTCTATAGAGGGACCATAAAGAGCATTTAAAGAAGCTCTAGTCCCATGGGAAGTAAGGACAGCAACCAAGATTATTGATAACCTCACCCACCGCTAACCATAAAACTCTGTTGTCTGGGAAAAGGTTCCGTAGCATATAGGCCTCCACATTCAGGATGGGTTTCTCCCACCTGTCCATCAGACCTCTCAGCCGAACAGAATTCTTACACACTTCCATACAACTTTACATATTTATCCTACTCTAAACAATTATTTATAAGGACTAGTCTTTGCACTTCATATGGGCAGTGGTGGCCTAGTAGTTAGGGAGTTGCCCAGGATCAGAAGATTGTGGGTTTGATTCCCTCACCAACAGGTTGCCCTGAGGTACCCTTGAGCAAGGTACCGTTCCCATCACTGCTCCCCAGGCTCTTTCAATAGCTGCCCCCTGCTGCATGTGTGTGTATGGGTGAAACACAGAGGTTGAATTTCGTTGTGTTGTGCTGTGCTGTGCTACGTTGCGTTGCGTTTCACAATGACAAGGGTTGTCACTTTCACTTTAAACAACATTCTGCTAAATACAGTATTTGACATAACACTGTATTATCACTAAAATATTGCATTATTACTGTAATCACTGCTGCTCTTCACTTGGCAGTCTCTACACCAAACATATACTGTCTCTGCTCTGTGTCAGCTATATGTACTCTGTAATATTGTGCAGCAAAATAGTTTTTTGCACTGTATGCTTTTGCAGCCCTATTCGCTGTTATGTGTAGCATCATGGTCCTGGAGGAATGTATTTTTTTGTCACTGTGCACTGTGTACAGTTGAGGCCAAAATTATTAGCCCCCCAGGAATTATGGAACATTTTTCTAAACATCTTCCCAATGTTTGCAGCGTTGATGAAACTTGATATAAGCAAACATTCATCAGTGCTATTTAGTAGCTTTTGGTGCATTTTGTAATATAAAATACATTTTTAGGCTTGCCTTATATCAAATATAGTAAAAAATGGGGTGGTCAAAAGTATTAGCCCCATGTGAATGTTTGCTTTCAAAACACACCTACAGTAATTAACCAATCAGCTTTGAAACCACACCTGTGCAGTCAATTGGCTTCCTAACAACATTCAATGAGCATAAAAAGACTCCAAGGAACAAGGCACTGACAAAGATAAAGGAAATCAGTCTGGAGCTCAGAAAGAAGATAGTAGAGGCTCATGATAAGGGGGAAGGCTACACTGCCATTTCCAAGCAATTCACAGTGTCTAGAACTGCTGTACATTGCATAATTACCAAGTACAAGGAGACAAATTCTGTAAGAAACAAACTTGGATGTGGCCGCAGGCGCAAGATTTCAAGAACTCTGGAGAGGAAAAATAGTCAGAGATGTCAGCAAGGAGTCCCGGATATCTGCCAAGATGATTGTTACTGACCTGGCATCTTTTTGGAGTTGATGTTTCAAGGAACACAGTTGTGAGGGCTCTTCATCGTGGTGGGCTTCAGGGACATCGTCTCAGAAGAACCCCTTTACTCAAAGAACGGCACAGCCTGACTGAGGTTTGCCCGTGAACATTTGAAAGGTAAAGATGAGTTTTGGAAGTCTGTGCTTTGGTCTGATGAGACTAAACTGGAACTGTTTGGGCACATGGATGTTGCTTATGTTTGGCAAAGAAAGGAAGAGGCCTTCAACCCTAGGAACACAGTTCCCACAGTTAAACATGGTGGTGGGAGCATCATGCTGTGAAGCTGTTTTGCAGCCTCAGGCACAGGGAGCCTTGTTCGGGTGCATGGCATCATGAAAAAAGAAGATTATGTTAATATTTTGAGGGAGAATATGCAGAAATCTGCTTGTAATCTAGGCTTAGGTTGTCGCCAGGTCTTCCAACAAGACAAACAGTTGCTCAAGGATACCAAAACCAAGATTCTGGAGTGGCCCGCCCAGAGCCCAGACCTCAATCCTATTGAGAATTTGTGGCAGGTGCTCAAAGTGAATGTCCATGCTCGGAAACCATGCAATTTGGACCAGCTAGAACAATTTGCAATGGAAGAATGGGCCAAAATCCCTCAGGAGACCTAGTAAAGAACTGTTCTAAGAGATTGTTGTCAGTTGTGGCTCAGAAAGGGTACACTATTGACTATTAATGGCCAGGGGGCTAATAATTTTGGATGTCTCATTTTTGCTTTTTCTTGTTTCAACTTGGTGTATCAATAAAATATCCTAATTAAACTTAGTGGACATTGTTTTAAATGGTGTATTTGTTTCCAAAATAACAAACACTTTTTGGTAATGGTCATTTTCATGAAGAAATCAAGAGTGTTGTCTAATTTCTTAAGGGGGCTAATAATTTTGGCCTCAACTGTATATGGCTGAAATGACAAACATACATGACAAATTACCGACTGTGTTGTAAAACGTTCTTTTATGTAGGCAAGTGGGCAGCTGAAAGCAATCACTGTTGATTACTGTACCTGCTAGTCTCCCTCTCTCTGGCTCCCCCTAGTGCCACATCAGTGACAACTTCTCACCTTGGGTACACTGAAAACATTCCTCTTTGCACTGGCTTTCACAAGTATCATCCTCTGCACCATTCTTGTAGTCCTTCTCTTTATCACACACACGACTGTAGGGAATGCACATGGGAATGAACCTTCATCACTGCAAGGCCTGAAACTTACTGAGCATTTCACGGTTGAAACTCATTCAACAATGCGTTCATGGTTGTCTAAGCAGTTCTTGTCTGAGCTATTTCCAAAGCCCTTGTTGCGATCATCACCGTGACTGCAGTTTTCACTGTGTGTCATGCGTTCTCCTTCCTCAGAATGCTTCTGACCCTGAGCAGTCTCAGAAGCTCCAATCTCTGTGACCGGTGCATAATCCAGAACATGAGTGCCGCTCACAATCTCGGGTGCATAATCCAAACAAAGAACCTGCAAGGCCTCCAAAGCATGTACATAATCAACAACAGGAGCCCTGCTTTTGGTCTCACTGAGAGAAGCTCCACCTAGACCCCTCTGTGCCTGCAGTGCAACTTTTCTCAACTTGAGGAAGCAGACTGGTGGTCTTGTCCTCGTGTTTCAGGCTTTCGTTTTGTGGCCGAGGTGGTCGCCTGTATCGCTGAGGCTTCTCTCTCTGTCAGCTGCTTGGCTGAGCTTTGTCAGCAAATCCTTCTGTTGAGTGAGCTGAATGGGGCAGCGGTGGCCTAGTGGTTAGGGAGTTGGCCCTGCATCGGAAGATCGTGGGTTCGATTCCCACCCCAGTGGGTTGCCCTGAGGTACCCTTGAGCAAGGTACCGTCCCCATCACTGCTCCCCGGGCGCTTTCAATAGCTGCCCACTGCTGCACGTGTGTGTATGGGTTAAATGCAGAGGTCCAATTTCGTTGTGATTCATGTGTGCTGTGCTGTGACCTCACAATGACAAGGGTTGTCACTTTCACTTCACTTTCATGTTCATGCAGCTGATCTGAAGTGCACTGTGCTTCACATTGGCCTGTCTGAGCTTTTCTGATTCAGCCGTTAGTTTCTCCTGGGTACTTTTCAAGTTTTCAGTTAACCACATAATCTGTTCACCCTGGTCCTTCATATTCTAGGTACCCAGCCTACTAACTTTAGCCAGTTCTTCCTGAAAGGAATGTACCTCAGACCGGTTGCTTTCCTGCAGCTTGTGATTCATGGCATAGAGGGCAACCTTTTCATTTTCCAATCTCTTGCACTTTGCCTCCATTTCATGCAAAGCATGCCTCAAATCAAAATTCTCAACTTCCTTGGCTTTAATTCAAAATTTCCTTGATGTGGTTTCTACTCGCATCAGCCTAGGGTTAGTCTCCTGAAGCTTCTCTGAGACTTGACGATTGGCCTTCTTTAGCATTCCTTAACTTTACTTTCAAGACATCAAGACCCTGATTCCCTGCATGAATTTCATAATCCTTGGTGGTAAATTCATCCTCCATTTCCTCATTTCCAGTTTTGCTCAGCAAGAACATTTTTGGCCTGGAGCTGCTCTGTCTCTGCCTTCTTCCTGGACTTCTTGTTCAAGGGAATCTCAGCATTAGCCTCCTTACTTTTATGATGTACTGCTGTCCTCGAGGCAGTCTCAGTGGTCCTGGCAGATTGGTTAGTTGTGATGGGCTTGGGGGTCGACTCCATGATGCCACTTTCCATGATGAAGGGCCTTCTTGGTTGACTTCCCTTGTTGAATGACCAAGGGGGCATTTTCTGTCGACTTCCCACTTTGATTGAGGCAGGGGGCATTTTCTGCCAACTTCCCACTTTGCAGCTGGTGAGGAGCTGGGAAAGGTGTTGGAGGGGGAAGGGACAAAGCCTCTTGCTCCAGTCATTCAAGGGACCGCCCCATCGCCGCCATTATGGCCGTCAGTGCCTGTTTAATCCGGCCGTACTCCTCCAGTCACTCGTTGGGCTCCAGAGAAGAGGCAAGCCGGATTAAGCGCCCAAGCCGATCCAGGTGTTGCGAGAGCTCCGTGTCCGTTGCACTCTGTGCCCATCCGGTCCGCTCGCGGAACTCCGAAGAACACGCAGCCTGCCACACTGGCGCAAAGGTCACTGAACGGAGTACCTGCTCATGCTCCTCGAACCAGCACTCACTCGCAATGCTTGCGACATCCAGATTCAGGTGGCTCATTTCTGAATGCTGGTGTGGTGTGGACGCTCTGTTCTGACTGAGCACACCTGAGCGTGGCTCATTCACAGAAGCTAAGCCTTAAAGTTAACAGTGGTTTTTAGTTCCTTGAGTCTTGTTCACGTATCATGGATAATAAAGTTATGTTCTTGATCCATGGCTCCGCGGTGACGTCCTACCCGCACCACACCAGTGTTACAAGTACCAGCACTCAGAAATATTGTAAACTTAACTGATGATCATTTTAAAGGCCATTTCAAACCTAGAATTTTCATGTAATTTCTACTTGAAAAATGAATGCAAATATTTTAATACAATGTTTAAAATAAATACATTTAATACAATCTATAAAACAAACAAACATTTAAGAAATATGAAAACATTTTTCGCAAACTGGAAAAAAAGTAAAACTTTGCTTTGCACCACCTGGTAGTAGTAGTTTTTCAAAAGTCCATACCACCTCCAGGTTACATCACCAGAAGGCGGCTTGTAGACTTCCAACCTGAAAAACTGTGGCACTGGAGGAGGCAAGTAGAAATGTTTATACATTTGCAATAGTGTAATTTTTCATTTTGGCTAAATTATGTCTTTTGATAACATTTGATTTGATAGGAAAATATTGTGATTCAGTTTTATCAACACTAAATTTGATCAACATTGGGGCATGTCAGTTTAAGGGTTAATGTCCAGATCTTATACAATTCCTCCAAGAAGACCTATGCAAGAATGTGGCATTAATAAGACATTTCAAAACTTTCAAAATCTTTCAATTGTGACTGATGCTGCATCAACCATTAGTGGGTGACAAAATCAAAAGAGCACAATACAATTATTCTATTTGCTCCCACCCAGCACTACTTGCAGGTTCTATTGGATAGTGGACAATTCACAAATTGGACTCAGGGGAGTTCCTTAACTTTGGTTTAAAGTCAAGACAGTAAATACCTCACATAAATCATTTTGAGCAGTTTTGGAGAACTAATTAGTCCTATATGAGAACATGCAGGGAATTGCATACTTTGGAAACTGTTGATCATGACGCATGACACCTGCAGGCATTCTCAGTCCCAATATTCAATACTGAAATCACCAGACTTTACAGAGACATGGCACTGCATTTAAGAAATACTGATATCTTCCTGGAACTTCAGGAATTGCTATAGGAATTGTTTTATTCAGATAATTTCTTTCATTTAGTATAAAAGTTAAACATGACTCTTTTTGTGTGAGAAACAATTCAGTAAGACAACAAATGATGAAGTCAATGAGGCAAACAAAAAAAAAAAGTGGAAAAAGAGGTAGTAAGTAAAATGCTCAATACTTGTGAATGCTCTCTGTGACCATCCAACCCTTTCTGTCCAATACTGAATAAGATGTGAGGATGCTGAAAAAATTTACAATTCTGAATAGTTTGCAGGGGGAAAAAGGTAGAACATAGGAGCTGATAAGCAGGCCATTCAAAGCAACCTGGGCTGTGATTGGACAACTTCACAGAAGCATTGTATCAGGAATAATTTGCATGAAAAATTTGTAATAATTTGTAAAGTGTAAAACTTTTTGTTTTGGCACACTGAAAGAGAATTTCCACTTGATGTCTTCTGACTGGACTGGATACTGGGGGCATTCTGTGCATATTCGAAATTACTGGATTCACATAGCACTTTGTGCAAAACTGTAATTTGTTGATGATTAACAAGTCATTGTATAAAATCTATCAACAAATCTTTAGGTTCTGATGTTTTTTAACAGTGATTTTTTATTCATGATGGCAGTGAAAACAAACTGCCAATAAACTATATATACATTTTTTTTTTTTTTTTTGTGCAAGGAGGAACAGGATGAGTACTGCCAG
>JABMDN010021890.1:0-11454 GCA_017165825.1 Hepsetus odoe
CTTTTAATCTCAGAAATCTCCTTTAAATGGAAGACAGCCAGTGTAATGAATCTAAAACAGGAGTTATATTTTATGTCTATACTCTGAACAAGCTGTTGCTGTGATAATCAGAGTCAGAAACCCAAATGCAGCAAAGGTGTCTTTAATCCACAGAGCAAAAGAGTAGTCTAACAACAAGCAAGGTCAAACCAGTAAATCTAAAACTCACAAGGCCTAAAGCAGCAACAGGATATAGGGAAAAAGAAAAAAATCAGGAAGACAGACACAGAAGGAATTAAGGCTTTGCATGTTTGAATCTAAAAATTAATGTGGGGTAAAAAAATGTTATCAAGATATCTCATTTCTTTTTTGATTGTAGTGCTAGGCTTACTAATTATTTTTTGTGCATTCTTTGTTTCATTACCATTTATGAAAATATAAATTTTTTTCTTTATTTAATAGAAGAATTAGAGTTCTTCCAGGTAATGATACTAGACTGCCTGTCACGCCCACCGCTGTACCCAGGCCAGGGGAGAGGTCCCCGTCCCCGGAGTACTGACCGGGCTTTCACGTGCACCCTTAGTTATCACCACTGATCACCCGCACCTGGATAACCTCTTACAAATGGCCTGCCAGTCCGACCCAGTATTGTCCGTTCACCGTCCTCCCTGACTGTCTGTATTGTGAGTTACGGCTTTTGTTTGGTTACGTGTTTCTGATTAAAACGTGTCCTATTTGGAGCTGCGTGTGTGCCTGCCTTGCTTCCCGTGTGTAAAGATGACAGATGAACGGACCTATGAGCAGCAAGGCGCAGCGGGCGGGATTTTTTCCGGCGAAATGGCGGACATGGAGGTTCGGCAGCGGATCAGAGATCACGAGGGGATCCTCGGGCGAGTAACGTCGAGACCTCCAACAACAGCTGGAGCGGTTAACCATCTCGGACCGAGGACCCCGGCCAGCCGCCGTGGCTTTTTCCCCTCCGCCGTTCGCCAAACCGCCAGCCCCGCCGGTAAGCCACATCGCTCTTCCAGAACGCTACGCGGGCGATCCAGGTTCATGTGCGGCGTTTCTGGTCACATTTAACATGTACTTTGGACAATATCCCTGGTTGATGGAGGTTGAGAAAATCAAAGCAGTTATCGGAAGGCTCACCGGTCGCGCAGCTGAGTGGGGAACGGCTGTCTGGGCAAGTGGTGACGAGACCGTGAGCATGTACGATCGCTTTTTGGGCGGTCTTCGACCATCCCGCTCACGGGCAGTCCAAAGGGGAACGCTTGCTGCGCCTGAAGCAGGGAACCGGCTCCGTCGCGGAGTATGCCCTCGACTTCCGCATTACCGCGACCGGAAGCGGTTGGAGCGATCCTGCCCTGATGGCGGTGTTTCGGGCTGGCCTCCACCCTGACATTCAGAGGGAGCTCGCCTGCCGAGACGAGGGACTGAGCCTGGATGAACTCTTCACCCTGGCAATTAGTCCACGCCCCCCGTGGCCACGGCCGTCAGTCCACGCAGCGACCGCAGTCCCCCAGAGCCCATGGATCTGGGCCGGATTCACCTCTCTGAGGCAGAGAGGGAACGTCGGATCCTCAATAAACTCTGTTTGTACTGCGGCGAGCCAGGACATTGGCGAAAGGACTGCGCCCTGGCAGCTAAAAGATGCACAGTCGATGGGCGGCAGCTGAACCCAGGTGGGGTGGCGCAGGTCACCGGCCCTCTCACCATTCAGCTGTCCACTCACACCGAGACCCTGTCCCTGTTGGTATTGCCGCTTTCTGATCACGGGATCGTACTGGGCATCCCGTGGCTGAGGTGCCACAACCCGGTCCTAGACTGGAGGACAGGGGAAATAAGGTCCTGGTCCCCAGAGTTCTCTTTGCACTGCAACACAGTGGAGAGTCCCCTGGCTCATTTACCGTTGTCTATCCCGGTCGAATACCGTTCAATGAGTGAGGTGTTCAGTGCAAAGAGGTCCACTCAACTCCCTCCTCACCGGCCATGGGACTGCGCGATTGAACTCCAGCCAGGGGCCACTCCTCCTCGCTCTCGCATCTATCCTCTCTCCGAGCCCGAGACGAGAGCGATGGAGGAGTATATTGCTGAGGCACTCCGACAGGGGTTCATCGTGCCATCCACATCGCCGGCCTCCGCGGGGTTTTTCTTCGTGCAGAAGAAGGACGGCGGACTCCGGCCTTGCATTGATTATCGGGGACTGAATGCCGTCACCGTTAAATTCCGCTACCCTCTCCCACTAGTTCCGTCGGCCCTCGAGCAACTTCGAGGGGCCACCATTTTTACCAAATTGGATCTCCGCAGTGCGTACAACCTGGTGAGGATTCGGGAGGGCGACGAGTGGAGGACAGCCTTTAGCATGGCGACAGGTCATTATATGTACAAAGTAATGCCGTATGGCCTCAAGAACGCCCCCACCGTCTTCCAGTCGTTTATCAACGACGTCCTGAGGGACATGTTGGGCCGGTTTGTAGTCACCTACATAGACGACATCCTGATTTACTCCAAGAATTATGACTCACATGTCACCCAGGTACACCAGGTCCTTTCTCGCCTCCTCAAACACGGGTTGTACGTCAAGGCGGAGAAGTGCCAATTCCATCTCTCAGAGGTTTCCTTCCTAGGGTACCGAATCGGGCCAAAGGGAATCAAGATGGAACAAAAAAAGGTGACGGCAGTTACCAGCTGGCCGGAGCCCCGCACCATAAGACAACTGCAAAGCTTTCTCAGGTTTGCAAATTTCTATAGACGGTTTATTCAAAGCTTTAGCGCCACGACAGCCCCTTTAACCGCCCTGCTAAAGGGAAAACCTTCCCACCTTGGCTGGACGCACGAGGCACGAGCGGCCTTTTTAGACCTCAAACGGAAGTTCACTTCGGCGCCCATTCTACGGCTGCCAGACCCGGAAAGGCCGTTCGTGGTCGAGGTCGATGCATCCGAGGTAGGTCTGGGGGCGGTGCTGTTGCAGTACCATGGGCAACCCGAGAAACTATTTCCCTGTGCCTTCTTCTCCCATAGGTTAACCCCCGCGGAGGTAAATTACGACATCGGTAACAGGGAACTCTTGGCGGTCAAGGTCACTGGAGGAGTGGCGGCACTGGCTGGAGGGCGCAAAGCATCCACACCTCTCCTGCCTCCGGGCATCCGGGCATTCACTGCACAGGGGAACAGCTGAGAAAAAAGTACTGGTGGCCCACCTTAAAGTCTGATGTTCGGGCACTTGTACACTCCTGTTCCACCTGTGCCCAGACTAAGACACCTCGCGAGTTGCCAGCCGGTAAGTTATTACCCCTGCCGGTGCCCACCCGTCCGTGGACTCACGTGGCCATCGATTTGGCCACGGAACTCCCACGTTCCGGGGGGCACACGTGCGTGTTAGTGGTGGTGGATCGGTTTTCGAAGGGATGTAGATTCATCCCCTTTGCTGCTCTCCCGTCTGCTCTACAGGTCGCTGAGGCTCTGTTCCAGTACGTGTTTCGGTATTACGGTTTCCCGGAGGACATACTATCTGACAGAGGTCCCCAGTTCACCTCTCAAGTCTGGTGGGCCTTCTTTCGGCGATTGGGGGCCTCAGTCTCATTATCCTCTGGTTACCATCCCCAAACCAATGGTCAGGCCGAGCGAACCATACAAGATTTGACTAGATTCCTCCGGGCGTACTGTCACCACTGGCAACACGACTGGGCAGAGTTCCTCTATTGGGCAGAGTATGCCCAGAACTCCTTGCGCCATTCCTCCACGGGAATGACCCCGTTCGAATGTGTGTTGGGTTTTCAGCCTCCCCTCTGCCCCTGGGATACCACACCTACGGATGTCCCGAGCATCGACGCATGGTTCCAAGGGGAACCACACATCGAACGGGCAGTGCGCTGCTTCTGCCAACAAGCCGACAGGCGTCGAGGGGAGGCCCCTGACTTCCAAGCCGGAGACAGGGTGTGGCTCTCCATCCGTGACCTCAATCTACGGATGCCTAGTAAGAAACTCAGGCCCCGGTTCATTGGTCCCTTCCAAATAGAATCCCAAGTCAACCCGGTCACCTATCGTCTCAAACTACCTGATCACATGCGCATAACCCCTGTTTTCCACGTTTCCCTCCTCAGGCCCTGCGTCCCGGGGCCCCTGGCCGCACCAGTGGGAGATGCTGAACCCCCTCCCGTCATCGTCACCAAGCAGGGTCAAGCCCATAAGGTCCACACGCTCCTGGACTCCCGACAACGTTGAGGGGAGCTACAATACCTGGTGGACTGGGAGGGCTACGGGCTGTTAACCCGTAGCTGGGTCAAAGCCCGGGACATACTCGACCCTCAACTCCGGCTCGACTACCACCGCAACCACCCTAACTGCCCTGCCCCCAAACCGAGAGGCCGACCCCCTTGACGCAGCGGACCCCCACAGCACCCTCCAGGACGGGTGAGTCTTGGAGCGCGTCGGACTGGGCGTCCGGAGAGGGGGGGGTGATGTCACGCCCACCACTGTACCCAGGCCAGGGGAGAGGTCCCCGTCCCCGGAGTACTGACCGGGCTTTCACGCGCACCCTTAGTTATCACCACTGATCACCCGCACCTGGATAACCCCTTACAAATGGCCTGCCAGTCCGACCCAGTATTGTCCGTTCACTGTCCTCCCTGACTGTCTGTATTGTGAGTTACGGCTTTTGTTTGGTTACGTGTTTCTGATTAAAACGTGTCGTATTTGGAGCTGCGTGTGTGCCTGCCTTGCTTCCCTTGTGTAAAGATGACACTGCCAGGTTGTGAGTGTATTCAATAAAGTTGTATAATTTGGCTCTACAGAAATGTACAATTGCTATGATAACTAACTCCATGCTTTCTAATAATGTGCCCTAATGCAATCATATATAAGAAAGCAGGCTTAAAACTGAACCCTGTGGAACACTGTATAGTCCAACTGCATCTCTATTTCCTGCAGAAGCTGAGGATAGCCCATCTCCATCCATCCTCACCACATTCTATAGAGGGACCATAAAGAGCATTTAAAGAAGCTCTAGTCCCATGGGAAGTAAGGACAGCAACCAAGATTATTGATAACCTCACCCACCGCTAACCATAAAACTCTGTTGTCTGGGAAAAGGTTCCGTAGCATATAGGCCTCCACATTCAGGATGGGTTTCTCCCACCTGTCCATCAGACCTCTCAGCCGAACAGAATTCTTACACACTTCCATACAACTTTACATATTTATCCTACTCTAAACAATTATTTATAAGGACTAGTCTTTGCACTTCATATGGGCAGTGGTGGCCTAGTAGTTAGGGAGTTGCCCAGGATCAGAAGATTGTGGGTTTGATTCCCTCACCAACAGGTTGCCCTGAGGTACCCTTGAGCAAGGTACCGTTCCCATCACTGCTCCCCAGGCTCTTTCAATAGCTGCCCCCTGCTGCATGTGTGTGTATGGGTGAAACACAGAGGTTGAATTTCGTTGTGTTGTGCTGTGCTGTGCTACGTTGCGTTGCGTTTCACAATGACAAGGGTTGTCACTTTCACTTTAAACAACATTCTGCTAAATACAGTATTTGACATAACACTGTATTATCACTAAAATATTGCATTATTACTGTAATCACTGCTGCTCTTCACTTGGCAGTCTCTACACCAAACATATACTGTCTCTGCTCTGTGTCAGCTATATGTACTCTGTAATATTGTGCAGCAAAATAGTTTTTTGCACTGTATGCTTTTGCAGCCCTATTCGCTGTTATGTGTAGCATCATGGTCCTGGAGGAATGTATTTTTTTGTCACTGTGCACTGTGTACAGTTGAGGCCAAAATTATTAGCCCCCCAGGAATTATGGAACATTTTTCTAAACATCTTCCCAATGTTTGCAGCGTTGATGAAACTTGATATAAGCAAACATTCATCAGTGCTATTTAGTAGCTTTTGGTGCATTTTGTAATATAAAATACATTTTTAGGCTTGCCTTATATCAAATATAGTAAAAAATGGGGTGGTCAAAAGTATTAGCCCCATGTGAATGTTTGCTTTCAAAACACACCTACAGTAATTAACCAATCAGCTTTGAAACCACACCTGTGCAGTCAATTGGCTTCCTAACAACATTCAATGAGCATAAAAAGACTCCAAGGAACAAGGCACTGACAAAGATAAAGGAAATCAGTCTGGAGCTCAGAAAGAAGATAGTAGAGGCTCATGATAAGGGGGAAGGCTACACTGCCATTTCCAAGCAATTCACAGTGTCTAGAACTGCTGTACATTGCATAATTACCAAGTACAAGGAGACAAATTCTGTAAGAAACAAACTTGGATGTGGCCGCAGGCGCAAGATTTCAAGAACTCTGGAGAGGAAAAATAGTCAGAGATGTCAGCAAGGAGTCCCGGATATCTGCCAAGATGATTGTTACTGACCTGGCATCTTTTTGGAGTTGATGTTTCAAGGAACACAGTTGTGAGGGCTCTTCATCGTGGTGGGCTTCAGGGACATCGTCTCAGAAGAACCCCTTTACTCAAAGAACGGCACAGCCTGACTGAGGTTTGCCCGTGAACATTTGAAAGGTAAAGATGAGTTTTGGAAGTCTGTGCTTTGGTCTGATGAGACTAAACTGGAACTGTTTGGGCACATGGATGTTGCTTATGTTTGGCAAAGAAAGGAAGAGGCCTTCAACCCTAGGAACACAGTTCCCACAGTTAAACATGGTGGTGGGAGCATCATGCTGTGAAGCTGTTTTGCAGCCTCAGGCACAGGGAGCCTTGTTCGGGTGCATGGCATCATGAAAAAAGAAGATTATGTTAATATTTTGAGGGAGAATATGCAGAAATCTGCTTGTAATCTAGGCTTAGGTTGTCGCCAGGTCTTCCAACAAGACAAACAGTTGCTCAAGGATACCAAAACCAAGATTCTGGAGTGGCCCGCCCAGAGCCCAGACCTCAATCCTATTGAGAATTTGTGGCAGGTGCTCAAAGTGAATGTCCATGCTCGGAAACCATGCAATTTGGACCAGCTAGAACAATTTGCAATGGAAGAATGGGCCAAAATCCCTCAGGAGACCTAGTAAAGAACTGTTCTAAGAGATTGTTGTCAGTTGTGGCTCAGAAAGGGTACACTATTGACTATTAATGGCCAGGGGGCTAATAATTTTGGATGTCTCATTTTTGCTTTTTCTTGTTTCAACTTGGTGTATCAATAAAATATCCTAATTAAACTTAGTGGACATTGTTTTAAATGGTGTATTTGTTTCCAAAATAACAAACACTTTTTGGTAATGGTCATTTTCATGAAGAAATCAAGAGTGTTGTCTAATTTCTTAAGGGGGCTAATAATTTTGGCCTCAACTGTATATGGCTGAAATGACAAACATACATGACAAATTACCGACTGTGTTGTAAAACGTTCTTTTATGTAGGCAAGTGGGCAGCTGAAAGCAATCACTGTTGATTACTGTACCTGCTAGTCTCCCTCTCTCTGGCTCCCCCTAGTGCCACATCAGTGACAACTTCTCACCTTGGGTACACTGAAAACATTCCTCTTTGCACTGGCTTTCACAAGTATCATCCTCTGCACCATTCTTGTAGTCCTTCTCTTTATCACACACACGACTGTAGGGAATGCACATGGGAATGAACCTTCATCACTGCAAGGCCTGAAACTTACTGAGCATTTCACGGTTGAAACTCATTCAACAATGCGTTCATGGTTGTCTAAGCAGTTCTTGTCTGAGCTATTTCCAAAGCCCTTGTTGCGATCATCACCGTGACTGCAGTTTTCACTGTGTGTCATGCGTTCTCCTTCCTCAGAATGCTTCTGACCCTGAGCAGTCTCAGAAGCTCCAATCTCTGTGACCGGTGCATAATCCAGAACATGAGTGCCGCTCACAATCTCGGGTGCATAATCCAAACAAAGAACCTGCAAGGCCTCCAAAGCATGTACATAATCAACAACAGGAGCCCTGCTTTTGGTCTCACTGAGAGAAGCTCCACCTAGACCCCTCTGTGCCTGCAGTGCAACTTTTCTCAACTTGAGGAAGCAGACTGGTGGTCTTGTCCTCGTGTTTCAGGCTTTCGTTTTGTGGCCGAGGTGGTCGCCTGTATCGCTGAGGCTTCTCTCTCTGTCAGCTGCTTGGCTGAGCTTTGTCAGCAAATCCTTCTGTTGAGTGAGCTGAATGGGGCAGCGGTGGCCTAGTGGTTAGGGAGTTGGCCCTGCATCGGAAGATCGTGGGTTCGATTCCCACCCCAGTGGGTTGCCCTGAGGTACCCTTGAGCAAGGTACCGTCCCCATCACTGCTCCCCGGGCGCTTTCAATAGCTGCCCACTGCTGCACGTGTGTGTATGGGTTAAATGCAGAGGTCCAATTTCGTTGTGATTCATGTGTGCTGTGCTGTGACCTCACAATGACAAGGGTTGTCACTTTCACTTCACTTTCATGTTCATGCAGCTGATCTGAAGTGCACTGTGCTTCACATTGGCCTGTCTGAGCTTTTCTGATTCAGCCGTTAGTTTCTCCTGGGTACTTTTCAAGTTTTCAGTTAACCACATAATCTGTTCACCCTGGTCCTTCATATTCTAGGTACCCAGCCTACTAACTTTAGCCAGTTCTTCCTGAAAGGAATGTACCTCAGACCGGTTGCTTTCCTGCAGCTTGTGATTCATGGCATAGAGGGCAACCTTTTCATTTTCCAATCTCTTGCACTTTGCCTCCATTTCATGCAAAGCATGCCTCAAATCAAAATTCTCAACTTCCTTGGCTTTAATTCAAAATTTCCTTGATGTGGTTTCTACTCGCATCAGCCTAGGGTTAGTCTCCTGAAGCTTCTCTGAGACTTGACGATTGGCCTTCTTTAGCATTCTTTAACTTTACTTTCAAGACATCAAGACCCTGATTCCCTGCATGAATTTCATAATCCTTGGTGGTAAATTCATCCTCCATTTCCTCATTTCCAGTTTTGCTCAGCAAGAACATTTTTGGCCTGGAGCTGCTCTGTCTCTGCCTTCTTCCTGGACTTCTTGTTCAAGGGAATCTCAGCATTAGCCTCCTTACTTTTATGATGTACTGCTGTCCTCGAGGCAGTCTCAGTGGTCCTGGCAGATTGGTTAGTTGTGATGGGCTTGGGGGTCGACTCCATGATGCCACTTTCCATGATGAAGGGCCTTCTTGGTTGACTTCCCTTGTTGAATGACCAAGGGGGCATTTTCTGTCGACTTCCCACTTTGATTGAGGCAGGGGGCATTTTCTGCCAACTTCCCACTTTGCAGCTGGTGAGGAGCTGGGAAAGGTGTTGGAGGGGGAAGGGACAAAGCCTCTTGCTCCAGTCATTCAAGGGACCGCCCCATCGCCGCCATTATGGCCGTCAGTGCCTGTTTAATCCGGCCGTACTCCTCCAGTCACTCGTTGGGCTCCAGAGAAGAGGCAAGCCGGATTAAGCGCCCAAGCCGATCCAGGTGTTGCGAGAGCTCCGTGTCCGTTGCACTCTGTGCCCATCCGGTCCGCTCGCGGAACTCCGAAGAACACGCAGCCTGCCACACTGGCGCAAAGGTCTCCAGACGCTGCACCTCTGCCCTGAAGACCTCCACCGTTGCACGGAGTACCTGCTCATGCTCCTCGAACCAGCACTCACTCGCAATGCTTGCGACATCCAGATTCAGGTGGCTCATTTCTGAATGCTGGTGTGGTGTGGACGCTCTGTTCTGACTGAGCACACCTGAGCGTGGCTCATTCACAGAAGCTAAGCCTTAAAGTTAACAGTGGTTTTTAGTTCCTTGAGTCTTGTTCACGTATCATGGATAATAAAGTTATGTTCTTGATCCATGGCTCCGCGGTGACGTCCTACCCGCACCACACCAGTGTTACAAGTACCAGCACTCAGAAATATTGTAAACTTAACTGATGATCATTTTAAAGGCCATTTCAAACCTAGAATTTTCATGTAATTTCTACTTGAAAAATGAATGCAAATATTTTAATACAATGTTTAAAATAAATACATTTAATACAATCTATAAAACAAACAAACATTTAAGAAATATGAAAACATTTTTCGCAAACTGGAAAAAAAGTAAAACTTTGCTTTGCACCACCTGGTAGTAGTAGTTTTTCAAAAGTCCATACCACCTCCAGGTTACATCACCAGAAGGCGGCTTGTAGACTTCCAACCTGAAAAACTGTGGCACTGGAGGAGGCAAGTAGAAATGTTTATACATTTGCAATAGTGTAATTTTTCATTTTGGCTAAATTATGTCTTTTGATAACATTTGATTTGATAGGAAAATATTGTGATTCAGTTTTATCAACACTAAATTTGATCAACATTGGGGCATGTCAGTTTAAGGGTTAATGTCCAGATCTTATACAATTCCTCCAAGAAGACCTATGCAAGAATGTGGCATTAATAAGACATTTCAAAACTTTCAAAATCTTTCAATTGTGACTGATGCTGCATCAACCATTAGTGGGTGACAAAATCAAAAGAGCACAATACAATTATTCTATTTGCTCCCACCCAGCACTACTTGCAGGTTCTATTGGATAGTGGACAATTCACAAATTGGACTCAGGGGAGTTCCTTAACTTTGGTTTAAAGTCAAGACAGTAAATACCTCACATAAATCATTTTGAGCAGTTTTGGAGAACTAATTAGTCCTATATGAGAACATGCAGGGAATTGCATACTTTGGAAACTGTTGATCATGACGCATGACACCTGCAGGCATTCTCAGTCCCAATATTCAATACTGAAATCACCAGACTTTACAGAGACATGGCACTGCATTTAAGAAATACTGATATCTTCCTGGAACTTCAGGAATTGCTATAGGAATTGTTTTATTCAGATAATTTCTTTCATTTAGTATAAAAGTTAAACATGACTCTTTTTGTGTGAGAAACAATTCAGTAAGACAACAAATGATGAAGTCAATGAGGCAAACAAAAAAAAAAAGTGGAAAAAGAGGTAGTAAGTAAAATGCTCAATACTTGTGAATGCTCTCTGTGACCATCCAACCCTTTCTGTCCAATACTGAATAAGATGTGAGGATGCTGAAAAAATTTACAATTCTGAATAGTTTGCAGGGGGAAAAAGGTAGAACATAGGAGCTGATAAGCAGGCCATTCAAAGCAACCTGGGCTGTGATTGGACAACTTCACAGAAGCATTGTATCAGGAATAATTTGCATGAAAAATTTGTAATAATTTGTAAAGTGTAAAACTTTTTGTTTTGGCACACTGAAAGAGAATTTCCACTTGATGTCTTCTGACTGGACTGGATACTGGGGGCATTCTGTGCATATTCGAAATTACTGGATTCACATAGCACTTTGTGCAAAACTGTAATTTGTTGATGATTAACAAGTCATTGTATAAAATCTATCAACAAATCTTTAGGTTCTGATGTTTTTTAACAGTGATTTTTTATTCATGATGGCAGTGAAAACAAACTGCCAATAAACTATATATACATTTTTTTTTTTTTTTTGTGCAAGGAGGAACAGGATGAGTACTGCCAG
>JABMDN010021971.1:0-12161 GCA_017165825.1 Hepsetus odoe
TTTGGTAGCATTTGGTAGCATTTGGTAGCATTTGGTAGCATTTGGTAATCTGGGTAACTTGGTGAGTTAGAACTGCAGTCCCTTGATCTTGTTTTGTAAATATAGATGAAAGCTATATTCCGAACTCCTGGCTCTACATTGGCGTCCTTCCTGCACCCCGCCACCGTTACATTGACACAGATTTCAAGGTAAAAAACAAGCATAATGATCACAGAAAATGTTTAGCAGACCAAAACTTAGTGGTACTACTTTATAAGGAAAAAGTTAACTATGCAGGAGCTAAGTTGTAGTAAATGAGTAGTGCTACTTTAATATTGAAATAATTGCTGTTATTTTATGTAATTTAAGTAAGGGAATTATAAAGCTGGGAAAGATGTGCAGCAGGTCAGGCATAAAGGATAGAAATGGAAGGAGTACTTTGAGCGGCTGATGAATGAAGAGAATGAGAGAGAAAAAACTGGATTATGTGAGGATAGTGAACCCATCACAGGGGTTGGGGGGGGGGGTGTAGTTTGAACGTAATCCAGGAATCTTGTGCTCAACTTAATTAGAAATAAACAAAAAACTTGAGAACCACAGGAACTCAGGAAGTCCACAAACATACAGTTAGGTCCATATATATCTGGACACTGACAAGTTTTGTATTTGTACCTGTTTACTGAAACATATTCCATTTACATTTACATTTACGGCATTTAGCAGACGCTCTTATCCAGAGCGACTTACATGTTCTAATTACAGGGACAGTCCCCCTGGAGCAACTCAGGGTTAAGGGTCTTGCTCAGGGACCCAGTGGTGGTAGTGCTAGAGGTGGCATTCGAACCGGGGACCTCTTGATCCAGAGGTCCGTAGGCAAGTACCCTACCACTAGACCACCGCCACCCATATAGTTATATAATGGACATGGACATAATGTGTAGACTCAGCTTTCATTCGAGGGTATCCACATTCAAATTTGATGAAGGTTTAGGAGTTCCAGCTCCTTAACATGTGCCACCCTTTTGTGCCACCCCAAAAGTAATTGAACAATTGACTCAAAGGCTATTTCATGGGCAGGTGTGGGCAATTCCTTTATTATGTCATTATCAATTAGGCAGATAAAAGGCCTGGAGTTGATTTGAGGTGTGTTGCTTGCATGTGGAAGATTTTGCTGTGAACAGACAACATGTGGTCAAAGGAGCTCTCCACGCAGGTGAAACAAGCCATCCTTAAGTTGTGAAAACAGAAAAAAACCCATCCGAGAAATTGCTACAATATGAGGAGTGGCAAAATCTACAGTTTGGTACAAGAAAGCACTGGTGAACTCAGTAAAGCAAAAAGACATGGATATCCACGGAAGACAACAGTGGTGGATCATTGCAGAATCATTTCCATGGTGAAGAGAAACCCCTTCACAACAGCAAACCAAGTGAACAACACTCTCCAGGAGGTAGGCGTATCGATATCCAAGTCTACCATTAAGAGAAGACTGCATGGAAGTAAATACAGAGGGTGCACTGCAAGGTGCAAGCCACTCATAAGCCTCAAGATTAGAAAGAGCTAGATTGGACTTTGCTAAAAAAGCACCTAAAAAGCCAGCACAGTTCTGGAAAAACATTCTTTGGACAGATGAAACCAAGATCAACCTCTACCAGAATGATGGCAAGAAAAAAGTATGGAGAAGGCGTGGAACAGCTTATGATCCAAAGCATACCACATCATCTGTAAAACATGGCAGAGGAAGTGTGATGACTTGGGCATGCATGGCTGCCAGTGGCACTGGGACACTAGTGTTTATCAATGATGTGACACAGGACAGAAGCAGCTGAATGAATTCTGAGGTGTTCAAAGACACTGTTTTGAAATCTGCTCAAATCCAGCTAAATGCAGTCAAATTGATTGGGTGGCGTTTCATAATACAGATGGGCAATGACCCAAAACATACAGCCACAGCAACCCAGGAGGAACCCAGGAGAACATGCATTTCACTTCGGACAGAAAGGCCCACAAACAAACAGCAACTGAAAGCTCCTGCAGTAAAGGCCTGGCAGAGCATTAAAAAGGAGAAAACCCAGCATCTGGTGATGTCCATGAGTTCAAGACTTCAAGATGTCTTTGCCAGGAAAGGGTTTTCAACCACGTATTAGAAATGAACATTTTATTTTTAGTTATTAATTTGTCCAATTACTTTTCAGCCCCTGAAATGAAGGGAATGTGTTAAAAAATGCTTTAGTTCCTCACATTTTTATGTAATCATTTTATTCAACCCACTGAATTAAAGTCTTCACTTCAACTGCATCTGAGTTGCTTTGTTTAAAATTCATTGTGGTAATGTACAGAACCAAAATTAGAAAAAAAAAGTTGTCTCTGTCCAAATATTTATGGACCTAACTGTAAGCATAAATATAAACACCAACAAAAAAGAAAGACGCTCTGCTCTGACTCATTGGGGCTTATAAAGCCAGCACTTGGGGAACAGGTGTGCACAGTCAGAGTAGAGCGCCGCCTACTGTGACAGAACCAGGAAGTGGAGCAAATAAGCAAATGGAAGTAAGGGCAGCAATAAAGAGAATGTAGAATGAAAAGTCTGTTGGTCCGGATGAAATACCTGCAGAAGCATGGAGATGTTTAGGAGAGCTGGCAATTGAGTTTCTGACCAGATTGTTTAACACAATCTTGGAAAGTGAGAGGATGCCTGAGAAGTAGAGACGAAGTATACTTGTACCGATTTTCAAGGATAAGGGGATGCACAGAGCTGTAGTAACTATACAAGAATAAAGTTGATCAGCCACAGCATGAAGTTATAGTAATGGTAGTAAGTAAGTAATGGAAGCTAGGTTAAGAAAAGAGGTGATGATCAGTGAACAGAAGTATGGTTTCATGCTGAGAAGAAGCACTACAGATGCAATGTTTGCTTTGAGGCTGTTGATGGAGAAGTACAGAGAAGGTCAGAAGGTATTGCATTGTGCCTTTGTGGACTTGGAGAAAGCACATGACTGGGTGCCCAGAGGGGAGTTGTGGTTTTGTATGAGGAAGTGTTACAGAGAAGTATGTGAGAGTAAGTTCAAGATATGTATGATGGCAGTGTTACAGAGGTGAGATCTGCTGTGGCAGTGACGGATGCATTGAAGGTAGGTTGGATTACATCATGGATCAGCGCTGAGCCCATTCTTGTTTGCAATAGTAATGGACAGGTTGATGGATGAGGTTAGACAGGATGATATGATCTGTAGTGAGAGTAGGGAGCAGCTTGAGGAGAACCTGGAGATAGATTGGTACCAGATTGGGACCAGCAAGAGTAAAAAGGAAGGTTTATAGGAAAGTAATGAGACCAGCTATGTTGTACGTGTTGGAGACAGTGGCACTGACGAAAAACAGGAGGCAGAGCTGGAGGTGTTAAAAGATGCCAAGATTTTCAATAGGTGTGGACAGGATTTGGAATTAGTATATTAGAGGGACAACTCAGGTTAGTGGAGTGCCCTCTCAGGGTTAGGAGTGAGACACTGCCCCAAGTGGAGGAGTTTAAGTATCTCGGAATCTTGTTCACGAGTGAGGGTAGAATGGAGTGGGAGATCGACAGGCAGATTGGGGCAGCGTCCGCAGTCATGGTCTGTCATGGTGAAGAAGGAGCTGAGCCAAAAGGCAAAGCTCTCAGTTTACCGGTCGATCTTTGTTCCCACACTCACCTATGGTCACGAGCTGTGGGTCGTGACCGAAAGAACGAGATCGCGAATACGAGCGGCCGAAATGAGCTTCCTCTGCAGGGTGGCTGGGCTCTCCCTTAGAGATTGGGTGAGAAGCTCAGTCATCCGCGAGGGGCTCAGAGTAGAGCCGCTGCTCCTCTGCATCGAGAGGAGCCAGATGAGGTGGCTCGGGTATCTAATTAGGATG
Source organism: Hepsetus odoe (assembly GCA_017165825.1). Lineage (NCBI taxonomy): Eukaryota > Metazoa > Chordata > Actinopteri > Characiformes > Hepsetidae > Hepsetus > Hepsetus odoe. Next base: position 3,871 of record JABMDN010021971.1, read on the forward strand.
CCCCCTGGACGCCTCCCTGGTGAGGTGTTCTGGGCACGCCCCACTGGAAAGAGACCCCATGGAAGACCCAGGACACGCTGGAGAGACTATGTCTCTCGACTGGCCTGGGAATGCCTTGGGATCCGCCTGGAGGAGCTGGAAGAAGTGGCTGGGGAGAGGGAAGTCTGGGCATCCCTGCTGGAGCTGCTGCCCCCGCGACCCGACCTTGGATGAGCGGAAGAAGATGGATGGATGGAACTCAGGTTAGACGATTTGGAGACAAAGTAAGAGAAGCAAGGTTGCATTGGTTTGCACATGTCCAGAGGAGAGACGAGGATTATATTGGGAAAAGGATTATGAAGATAGAGCTTCCAGGAAAGAGGAAAAGAAGAAGACCAAAGAGGATATTCATGGATGTTGTGAGAGAGGACATGAAGGTGGTCGGTTTGAATGAGGAAGATACAGAGGCCCGGAGGATATGGATATGGCTGATCTGCTGCTGTGACCCCTAAACAGCAGCAGCCAAAAGAAGAAGATACTAGTAATAATCAGACTTCTTTTAGAAATAATAAACTCATCTCTCAACATGGACTATGTGCCTGTCACGGTGGCGGGGTGCGGGAAGGACGTCAGTGCTGAGCCAGAGATTCCTGACATACTTTTATTTAACATAAACATGAATCCAGACACGAAACTGGAACAAACAGAACCAAACAAACCACTCGTAACCTAAGGCTGCGCCTATTAAATGAGCCGCACTCTGTTCTGACTCATTGGGGCTTAAGTAGTCAGCCTCAATGTAGCACACCTGTGCCTCATGAGCTCAGGTGTGCTCAGTCAGAACAGAGCACCCTCTACCATGAACAAAACCCTCCAAACCCTGACAGTGCCAAAAGCCTTTAAATGAGCATTTATTAAGCATTTGCTTAAGTTATCAAATTACAGATCAATCTTTAATTTGCCTACAGTTATGTTTATATCTGCATAAGAATAATATTTACAAAATTTCATTCTGGTTTTTGGCCCTAACATTTCACTTAAAGTAAAAATAGAAGTTCAAGTAGTTCAGATAGGATTTTATTGTCATTTCAGCCATATGCACAGTACATAGTGAAAAGAAATAACATTCCTCCAGGAACCTGGTGCTACACACAAGACAGCATCAGACACAACATAAGACACAAGACAATATAAGACCCAACAGAGGACACAACATAATACACAAGACAAGGCAACAGGTGCAGACAACAGACAGCACAACAGACAATACTTTCATCCATAAGAGGGCTGCAGTGTTATAGAACAAAGTTGTTGGGCAGTGTAACAGTGTAATGGAGCAGCGTTATGAGTAAACAGTGTAACGGAGCAGCGTTATGAGTAAAACAGTGTAACGGAGCAGCGTTATGAATAAAAATGATCTTCTAATGGCACTGGTGAACTCAGCAAAGCAAAAAGACCTGGATATCCACGGAAAAAAAAAAAATTTTTTTTACTAGTCCTCCTTGACCTCAGAGTTGCGTTTGACACCATGGAACACAGCATCTTACTGCCCAGACTGGAAAACCTGGTTGAGATAAATGTTTAGGAATATGTTTAATTCTTGACCAGTCACTATCGGTTTGTAAAATTTAAACAGTGAAATGTTAGTCTGTACAAAAAAAAATTATGGAGTCCCACAAGGCTCTGTCCTTGGACTCCTATTATTCATGCATTCAGTTCAGTTCATTATTTTGGAAACATGGAACAGCTTTCACTGTTATGCTGACCATGGTATATTTAATCAAAAACAGATAATATATATACATTCTAAAAGACTGAGGATTGTGCAAGGAAAATAAAAAGTGGATTTTGCTTGGTTTTCTCCTGCTTAATTCTGAAAAGACCTTGGTTCATTTGCAAAGTTCAAAAACTGCTTGAAATAAACAGTCAGTTTTAAATCTAGACTTAATTTTAATACAGTTAACCCTGTCCCAATCGCTAAAAGCCTAGGCATCACAACTGACTCAGATCTATATGTAGATACACTAGATCTCAGAAAATAAAATAAAAAAAAGAAATAATGCTCTTTTGCACAATGCTCGCCTTTATCACTTCAAGAGTATGTTATTATAATGTGCTGCTATCAGTATGCGCATTGATTGTTTTTATATTGAGACACTTTTTTATATTCAGACAAAATTAGAAAGCACTTCTCTTAGATATAAACAGACTAATAATTTGTGTTTAGTTAATACTTAACAACTGTAATCAAATGTTCACAGTTAATACAGAACTCCTAAGTAGATATTAAAAATGATTCATCACGGTCCCTAGTTCAATCCCAGGTTCCTGCAACTGTTTCTTGGGGCAGGAGTGGCTTAGTGGTTAGGGACTTGGCACTGTGATTGGTAGATTGTGGGTTTGAATCCCAGACCAGTAGATTGCCCTTAAGTACCCTTGAGCAAGGTGAAAGTGACCATTCTTATCATTGTGAAACACAGCACACCGAGCCACAACAAAATTACACCTCTGCATTTTACCCATACACGCACACACACATGCAGCAGGGGGCAGCAATTTAAAGCGCCCATGGAAGCGGTGATGGGGACGGTACCTTGCTCAAGGGTACCTCAGGGCAACCTACTGGTCTGGGATACTGTCTCCATCACTGCTCCTTGGGCACTGAATAAAGCTGCCCCATGCTGCACGTTGTGTCAATGTTAAATGCAGAGAATGCATTTTGTTGTGGTTCACTGTGTGCTGTGTTTTAACGTGACAAATAGTCACTTTCACACAAATATTCACACTATTTGTTTTGGCCCAGTTGAGCTCTGTCATCAAATAGGCTTGGAGTCCACTGAGACTAAATAAATTGATTAGACATAATGTGGAAATACACATCTGCCAATATAACATTTCACAGTTGATGTTACTGCTTGTCAGAGTGAAAACCCTGCTATGAGGTAGGGAAAACTAAACGTAGACCTGCAAGATTTTAACAATGGGGTGTTGTGGGCTGGACATCAATGCAGAGCCGAAAGCTTCATACTGAACTTTAATAACTGAGAACGTGCACAGAACTCAAACATACTGAAAATATCGTGTAAAGATAACATAAGTTAACACAAAGGTAAGCACACAGAATGACCAGTGCCCTGCTCTGATTCATTGGGGCTTATAAAGCCAACCCCCGATGAGGCACACCTGTCACTCAAGGCCCAGGTGTGCACAATCAGAGCAGGGTGCCCTCTATCATCACAGAACCGTAACAAAGATAGGATTGTCAAGATACAGATCTGGGTGAGAAGAACATTTCTGCAACATTGAAAAGAGCATGGTATCTCAAATGCCATGAGAATCCTTCATTCTTAAATGCAAGAGATTTGAAACTACCAACAGTTCTTAAATTTGACTTTTGCCTACAAAAAGTTATTGGTCACAAAACAAAGTTGGTCAAATGGGTAACCAAGATCCTAATGTTCGGTATGAATGAGATGCAGAGTTCCTTTGTGGATATACAAGAACATTACAAATCAACCATCAATGCAGGACTACATTAATTATGTGTTTATGATAGAGTTGCCCAAAGGAAGCCAATCCTCATGAAACTTTTTGGCCACAGATTTCAATGGCTTGTGTGGAGGAAATAACTCACTGAGCATCACCTCATTAATCTCTTATCTACAGCCGAAAGTAATAGTTGCAGCATCATGCTGTGGAGGTTTTCTTGGCAGGGAGAGGGACTATGAGATCAATCAAAAACAGACAGATGCAGAAAAAAAATAGAACGATGCTGAGTGAACATTTTTCCAAGAGAGCTCAGGATCTCAGGGTGGGGTCAAGGTTTACTTGAGGTTAATTTTAACAAGACAACAGCCTGAAACAAGCTGCCATTAAAACACAGGAATGGCAGGGAGAAACCTTTGTGAATGTCTTAGGCCAGTCAGAGCCTGGACCTGAAACCAATAGAGTCTCTGAAAAGACTCAGAAAATGATCTCTGAAAAGAGCTCATAATGGCTGCACAAAGATGGTCCCCATGCAACCAGGTTCACTATCAACAAACTGTGGTGGGCTTTTGTATTCACATATTTATCATAAATGCAGACATTTGCACCCTATATATACACAACCATAATAACACTGTAATTATAGTAAAGCCTTTGTTATAAAGCCTCTGTTCGATAACATTTTTTGTAAAAATCTTTTTTGGCAAGTTTTTACAAAAACCTGCATTAGTGCCTACATTTTGAGCCACCTCTGATTTCTTCATGCTTTGCTTCCAAAAAGAAAGGCTTTTTTGTATTGCTGAGGAACAGTTTTCCTGTAGGGCAAGGTTTTTGGGCCCCATTTCCTATACTTCACCATTTTTTTGTTTGTTTGTTTGTTTCTTAAGCCACACTGAACTATGTATCAATCATTCAAGAATATCAAACCCATTTAACTTGAACAAAGCAGTGGAGAAACAGGAGCAGATGATTATGTTGAAACACCTTTATCTTTAGGGGCTTTGCAGCCTGTCACAGTAAAACATTTGTTTCCATTTCATGAAATTAATCAACTCAATATCTCAATATAATTGAATATAATTGAATATATCTCAATATAATTGAAAATAAATTCCAGTATATTTCACCTCCACTCCACAGAGAGAGCCTCTACTTCCTCTCCTGCCAACTGGATAAATGGCAGTGAGGGCAGAGGTGAACATGGTCAACGCCTTCTTTATTCCCACGCACTGGAAGCTTCTTGTCCAACAGCTTTCTGCCTTCTGGTGCTTGGGGGTACTTGTCAATGTATACTATGGCTGTGTGTGCCAGAGAGCCCAGCGGAGAACGTAAAATAGGCAGCTAGTGAAAAACCACAAAGTTTGTTCACAGACAGCTGTGCCGAAAAAAAGATCCACATCAGCCACCATATATAATTAAATGATTTAGGTAGGTAGCTATAAAGCTACATTTGTTCCTTTCCTTAGATTTCCTTTTTTTGGAGCTTGGGAGAACTACTTCTATCATGATTGCTCAGACCCTGCTCACAAAATTGCATTTGCCTCTTTGTGTCCCCTCTAGAAGTGGCTTGTGGTTCTGGCCAGTACAGTGGAAACCCAAAGGGAGGAACAACTTTGTGGCTGGAATAGGGGGTGGGAGTGGGGGGTGAAGAGTTCATGCGAGTGGCATCTGGGTCAACCCCTTAAAAATGCCTGTTTAGTAGAAAACTGGATTTATTCCAAAAATATTTAAATAAAAAATGTAACGCTGGATGGTAATATTGTTTGCTACCCAGTCGATGCAGTTTACACATTAAACTAAAAACCCAAACCAATGCATTTGTATTCACTACATGGTCAAAAGTGCTAAAGCACCAATCATGTTAACATTATCTGCTCTTGGTTACACTTACTATTGAGGGCAGCTGGGCATGCCTAAGCCTAAGATAGAGTGCAATGCTAAGCATCAGTTGAAGCAATGTAAAACACAATGTTGAGATCTGGTGGAGTGAATTTTTTTTTCCTCTGTAGGAATCATGCATTTTCATGTGACACTCTAATGAATGAATATGGATTGCTACCTGTTTTAGTGCAGGCTGTCAGCTGTAAAGTTTCATGGACGAATGATGATTATTTTTAAACGTTTGGGCGCTTGTGAAGGGAAATCTTATTGCTTCAGGACGCACAGTGAAATTTAAGAGAACTATATACTGCCACTATGCAAAGGCTTTCCTAATTCACAATGACAATGTCCCATGAACAAAGTGAGCTCCTTAAAAATAAGGTCAGCCTGACATGGGAACACTCATCTGGCTGACTCAGTGTCTAGAATTTTCAGCTAAATCCAACACCTTTGGAAATAATGTTGAAAGTGATTCAGACCCTATAAGTCACTTATCAGTACCTGACTTCAAAAATTCTATTCTGACTAAATGAAAGTGAATCCCTCCACCCATGGTTTACCCTTGTGTAAAATTTTCCCACAGTGGTAGAGGCTTTTTCTATAGCAAAGGGTGGAGGACATTTGTTTTTGTGGATGTGAGAGGGAAAAAATAAATGAAATGTAAGATATGTGAAGTATATGTGCTCTTTGGAGAGACTGGAAATGTGCATTGGTTCCTGGCCTCAGGACTGACTAAACTAAATAAATGAATAAAAAGAAAAAGCTTTGCTTCTTTTTTCCATGCACGGAAACAGAGAATTTCAGAGAATCTAAACAAACCCAGTTAACTACTCTGGTGTCTGGAGAGATTCTCAGGATTCTTGTGGGGGTGCTGTGTGCATGTGTGTGTATGTGTGAGCATGCATATTTATGGTTTATGCTTGCAGGTGCACACTGGGAGTTAATGACAGTAATCATATGGTTTACAGTGCATGACAATACTGTCTGCAGCCTCCCTCTTTGCCTGCCCACAGTCATTGGATCCATCCTTAAACTGGAGCTTGATGCCCTCTGAGTCCATTCTAGCTCTGTCAAGATACTCTTTATATATATTCATATTATATCTTTATATTATACATATATATATACACTGCAGCCAGTGGCCAGTGAGAGCTTCACTAACAGCCACTCACCCGCAGTCCGTGGAGAGGGACATGAAAGGTAAATGAGGTTATTCATTTTCTGGGATGATGTCATCCTTAAATGCCCTATAATCAGCAATTTCCTGCTATGTGATTGGAGGACATGGGTCCAAGTATCCCATACTATCCAGTAGAAGCTTCAGAGCTCAAAAGTGACAAGCAGGGCAACACAGAAAGGTTGAATGTGTCTGCATTAATAGCTGTAACAACTATAATTATAAGTGCTTTAGTGACACTGAAAAACTGGCACAGTATTTAAATTAGCAATGTGTGTCTTTATATCAAATTACACATTTTATTAACTACAAAACTACATCAAAGTTAATGCCATAGAGAAACTTACAGCGATTTCCAATGCATCTACACGTCTTACCTAAAATATCACAGAACTGCTCATAGTGCAACATGAAGTCTATAATAACATTGTAATAAAATTAGCTGCATATAGTTCACAAATGCTTTAAAGTACAATCATTAAATGGTTAATTAATAACAAAAGTTTTTGGTTTGATGTAGAATCTCTAGAAGAAGTGAATTTGTCCTCTGCATTTAACCTATTCTACACACACACACACACACACACACACACCACACTCTTTCTGCTGGCCTAGGCAATTGAACAGAGAACCCTTTGGTTATAAGGCTTCTCCACTAACCACTGGGCCATAGTTGCCCCCAAATTTCTGACTCTGGTGGGACTCTAACCTACAACCTTCAAATGACTTCAAACCACTGCCTTAAAATCCATTACTCTTTCCATTGCGGCACAGAGCCCGAAAGTATGTAAAGTCCATTTGGGATTTGAGCATTCCACATGACAGGCTGACACCCTAACAACTATGGTAACAAGGACAACAGAGAATAATTGGTGCCACTGTGTGATTCTGCCTGTGACTGTGCCTGTGACACAAGACTGTGCCTTGTGGTTCAGAGCCCCCAATCTGAAAACCGCCGGTGTTGGACTGACACTAAGTAGTCAGCATGAAACACACTCAAGAAAGAAGGGAAAGTCATATTGAAATGACAGGATAAAATCCTTGCCTTGAATTGAACGAAAAGTGGCAGGTATAGACTGTAGTAATCGCTATTATAGACATTGCAACCTATCATTATGGTTTACAATATAACAATGAAGTCATCGCTGTAGGAACACACACACACACACACACACACACACACACACACACACACGTGTGTGTGTGTGTGTGTGTGAAATAAGCAGTGGTGGGAGAAACCTAGACTGCAGTGAATGCACAGTTTAATAATATATGAATTAATGAACATAATTAATATAAATCATAGGTTTGAGTAACGTTAACTTAAGTTTTGTTGATTGATGAATCCTCACGTTAATGCAGTTGTGAAGACATGCTTCCTGCACCTTCGGAACATTGCCAAACTACGGCGTTTTCTGTCAATGGAAGACACGGCGAAAGTACTACATGCATTTGTATACAGTAGATTAGATTACTGTAACGCCCTACTTTCTGGAAGCTCTCAGGGCACATTAAGCACCCTACAGCGCATTCAGAACACAGCCGCTAGGATTGTTAGCAGGAGCAGGAAGTATGACCACATAACTCCCATACTCTCCTCGCTTCACTGGCTTCCTGTTAGGTACAGGGCTGACTTCAAGGTCCTCCTCTTAACCTACAAGACACTTAAAGGTCTTGCCCCAATATACCTAACCGAACTGCTTCATACCTATACACCTAATCGCCCACTTAGATCCCAGAATAAAGATCTCCTAATTGTCCCTCGCAT
>JABMDN010022010.1:0-13719 GCA_017165825.1 Hepsetus odoe
TCCAGAACATCCCATTCATTTACTGAGTGCTTTTCTATGGTAGTTTTACAAGCTGTGTGTGTGTGTATGTGTGTGTGTGTGTGTGCACTTTAAACACCTGTGTCAGTAAGGAGTCAACTTGAAAGCAGCCGAGTTCTCTTATTGGAAAAAGTGTCTGAATACTTTTGGACATATAGTGTATCTTATTAGTTGTGATAGAAATGGAAAATTGTTAGTTTAATGTAATGTGAGTCTGTAAGAGGAGCAGATGATTCCAGATGATCAGGTGATTAGTTTACTTCTGAAACTGAATGCTGATTGGTTGAAAACCCTTTATCTAGAACCTTGCATCTTTAGACATTTTGCTGTTTGTCACAGTGAAACATTTGTTCCCATTTTCATTTAGTCTACAAAAGCTGATACAGAGTAAGGCTGCTGGAACTCTCCGTGAGCGCGGGCGCGTTCTCGTCGCCGCACGAGCTCCAGCAGCACGCCACGTTCGGACACGGGCACGCGTATGGCCAGGTCGACGTCGGGCACGCGCTCTTCCGGTTTTCTCATGAGCTGCAGCAGTAGACGCCGACCCGTACGGCCTGAACGCGCATCCCTTCATCCAAGTACAAGCTGGTGAACCACATGCGCGTGCACACCGGCGAGAAGCCCTTCGCGTGCCCGTTCCCCGGATGTGGCAAGGCGTTCGCGCTCCGAGAAAAAAAGTGAAAACCCTTGTCATTGCGAGGTCACAGCACAGCACACAGTGAACCACAACGAAATTGGACCTCTGCATTTAACCCATGCACTCAAACACCGTGCAGCAGGGGGCAGCTATTGAAAGTGCCCAGGGAGCAGTGACGGGGACAGTACCTTGCTCAAGGGGTTTGAACCCACAATCTTCTGATCCTGTGGCCAAACCCCCTAACCACTAGGCCACCGCTGCCCTAACCTGAAGATACACAAGACAAGTCTGTCTGTCTATATCTATCTGTATATCTATCTGTCTGTCTGTCTATTGAAGTGTTCCTCTTAACACAGGGGTTGATGGTGTTGACAGGAACACAGTGGAACACTCACTCACCTGTACCTGATCTACACTCAGTGGCCACTTTATCGGAAACCCCAGTCTTGTAGCCGCTCCTTGGTGGTGATGAAGCAGTCTGTACACCTGAACAGAGTCATGCTCGCCTTGCTGTTTCTGGATGATGGGTCTCATGTATGGTCTCCAGCGGTGCTGAGGTCAGAAACTGAGCAGTGATCATATGATCTGCAGGGAGTCCTCATACACAGCATGGTGTTTCCAATAAAGTGGACAGTGAGGGCAAGGCAAGGAGGTGTTTCCAAAAAAGTGGCCAGTGTGTGATGACTTTAAGCCTCTGTTTGTTCACCTGTCTGAAGCAGTACCTGTGCAAACTGTGTGACAAATCTTACACACACCCCAGCTCCTTGAGGAAACACACGAAGGCAAGCCCCTCACTCTCACTTTATTACAGCGTTTAGCAGACACTTTCATCCAGAGCGGCTTAATGCTTTATCTCCACATCTGTCCTTCATTCTAGTAACCAGGTAAAGATCAACAACTGCTGATGAACTATTTCAACCAAATAACAAACCTATTCACCCTGTGACTGAGTGCCAAAAGATAACTGCGAGAAAGTCTTATTAATTAATGAATTGATTTGGTTTTTGATTAAATAAAAATGAGAAGAAGAGAAGAAGTGCAGAGGTATAAGAGCAGAGCTGGACAGGGAAGGCTATTTCTATATATACATATATATACATATACATTTCACTGTACATACCGAGATCTTGATGAAATAAAATAAACAGCCCAAGTATCAATGATTTCATTTGACAAATGAACTTTAAAAATGTGGTTCGGATATGTTAGGATTGAAACAACACACGTGAACACTTCATCAGTTTTGGTTTTGTTCAGGCTTTATGTGAGTATTTGCTGAAGTTTTTTCCTTTGTGTACTGCTGGGCACTATAGAAGCTGAACGCTCTCCCTCTTTTCTTGCTGCAGATCCATGATGAGCAGAGGCCACTGATAGAGAACTGTTCTCCAGGAGCAAGTTCAGGTTATGACTCCTCCAGTGTGGTGTCTCCAGGCTCTGAGGCTCAGGACGGACTCTCGCCCGAGACGCCCAACAACAACTTCAGCGAGTGGTACATGTAGAGGAACCACAGGAACCACAGGAACCCAAAGAACTGTACACGCCGCTGATGAAGAGCTACACCACTTTGGTCTTCTCTCCTGCACTGCTCTGATATCCCTGTATATGATGTAATGAAGGTTGTTTTTTAACCCTTTTAAAGACAAATATGAGCTTTTCTTTAATGCCTGAAGGATGGATGTAAACCGTGTTTGTGTCTGTAAAAAGATCAGGGTCGTAGGAAACACAGTGAAACTCTGGAGGACTCTTCTAGTACAGAGCAGATACGAGCTCCAGATGAAGAACATGCCAAAACGCTCACGAAGTGACAACGGACACTTATTTTGGGGGGAGAAAAAGACTACGGGACTTTTATTTTGTATGTTTTGATAGCAATGACAAATGTTTTGCAGTTATTTGTGACCTCCCATAATATTATTATAGTGACGTTCTGTGGAAACCAATGAATGGTGTGTTGTTAACACTGCAGAAAAATATTTATGGAACATTTTTCCGAACACAAAAAAAAAAAGTGTACAGCGATGTTTCCATCATGATTATATGTTTTGTTAAAAACGTTTCTGTTTAAAAATATTAACTTGTGGTAAACTGTGTTAAAAAGTAAAGTTCTTATAAAGAAATAAAAGAAATATTTGTGAAAAACTGTTTTTTTCTGTTATGTTTCACCTCAGTGTTTTTTAGACCTAATTATTTAGTTTAATTTTTATTTATTTATAATTTAATTAATTTTTAAGGGTAGGCTTAACACAAAACAAGGGCAGACGTTATATAATAAATTGATAAATAAGGGTTTAAAAAATTATTATTAATTTATGCCCATAATAATAAGTTCAAAATCAAAACATTTCTGTTAACATCCTTATTTATCATGATAATATATTTTCATACCTTTACTTTAAAAATGTAGCACTTTCTGTTTTCCTGTGCATCAGTTATGCCCTGTGACCAAATATGGAAAAAAAAAAATATATATATAGCCTTTGTGAATTTTTGAAATAGCAATCTATCTATCTGTATGTCTGTCTGTCCATCTATCTATCATCTATCTACCTGTCTTTCACTCTCTCTCTCTGTGACACACACACACACACACATTTTCATCAGGTCTGTAGAGTAAAAGCACAGTACTTTACTCCAGTAAACAGTTTATTTAGCAGCATGACCCTAATGAAGCAGCTCCAGTGACCTGAAATGTGTGTGTGTGTGTGTGTGTGTGTGTGTTTGTTTAAAGAGAGTGAAGTGAAAATGAGAGCCAAAAATGTCCTTCAGGATACCTGTAGAACTGTTCCTTGGCAATACATTAAGAATACTAGAAGCTTTTTCACAGTATAATGAGTAATGATACTACTGAGGAACTAAGAATAGCCTGTAATGTGCAAACTGTGAAATTTTGGCAGATAATAAATTATAACGAGGATGAGCAAGGCAGCGAAGTAAGTTTCTGCTCTGATATAAAGTGGTACTTGATGATGGTTTTTCTGCATAAATGTGAATTAAAACATCAGACTTTCACTCCGGCATTAAAGTAGATAGTGGTCACCAGCGACGTTTATTCAAGCAGGTCACACCAGAGAGACAAAGTAAACATTCACATCATTTTATCAGTCACAGATATGTAATGCTGTACTTTCCAAAAATAAATGACCATAAATAATCCTCTTTTTCTCACTTGTTTAATTTGGTCCTCTTTATCTACTTTTAGGAAAATCGGATGGTGTTGAAGATCATATGTACACAGAAAATGACCTTTTCAGCACAAAGAATATGTTAAACCCAAATTTGAATGACTGGAGCTTAGGTTAAACACAAACCTCAGAACTGAATCGGTTCCTACCATAAACACATTGAAGTGAACAAATGAATGACATGATTGATGGCGTATGAAAGTGAAAGTGACAACCCTTGTCATTGCGAGGTCACAGCAGACAGTGAACCACAGCGAAATTGGACCTCTGCATTTAACCCATGCATACAAACACTGTGCAGTAGCCTATTGAAAGTGCCTGGGTCGCAGTGACGGGGACGGTACCTTGCTCATGGGTACCTCAGGGCAACCCGCTGGTGAGGGAATCGAACCCACAATCTTCCCATGTGGGGGCAACTCCCTAACCTCTATAATGGGGGCAATTTATAATTTGGGGCAGCGGTGGTCTAGTGGTTAGGGAGTTGGCCCCGCATCGGAAGATTGGGGGTTTGATTCCCTCACAAGTAGGTTGCCCTGAGGTACTCCTGAGCAAGGTACCGTCCCCGTCACGGCTCCCCGGGCGCTTTCAATAGCTGCCCACTGCTGCACGGTGTTGTGTGCATGGGTTAAAAGCAGAGGTCCAATTTCGTTGTGGTTCATGGTTTGCAGTGCTGTGACCTCGCAATGACAAGGCTTGTCACTTTCACTTTTTTTCACTTAATTGTCTATTTATATATGCATTATTATATATGCAAACATGCATTATAGAGCTGACAAAGCTTGCGCAAGGCTTCAAATGAAAGATGTTAAATTAGCGTTTCGTTTGAAATTATTGATTTTTTTAAATTGCTGTCTGACAGTTTCTGTTGATTGTCTTCTTAACTCTTTAATGGTATTGTCTGAAATGAAGTGTTAAATGCCACGTGTTATCTTAAACTTAAAACGTTCTCAAATTAACAAAAATATTTTAATGGATCATTTTTAATTCTGTTAGAGGTTTTGAAGAGTCAGTGATGAGGCGGAGAGTTCTTGAAGCTATAGCAAACTTTATTAACAGCAGAGTAACGATGTCGTGTCCCCCCCCCCTCCCCCCGAGCATCAAGGACTCCGGCGGAGCCACCAGATCTATTTCTAGGGCCTTGTTTGGTTGTTTTGACTTGCTAAGAAAAAAAATTAGTTGCACCTGGTAACGTGGATTTAGGGTGACGGGGACGTGAGGGAATGGTTAAAATATAGGAATAAGGTCTTGGGATTAACTATGTGGTAGGGATGAGGGATAGAGGATAAAGATATACGAGTAAAATTCATCACTCCCCCCTGTGATTCTATGTAAACCCATTGAATCAATTCAATGAATATCCCTGATCATCATGCTAAATACTTCAAAATCAAACTATGATTAACTGAACTGTAATGATTGAATTTTTTCAAATACCATAGGATGAGAAATCAATCCGGAGACAGAGAGATTAACATGTGTAGTCTTACACATTTCAGAAACAAAATACAGAACAATCTTAATCATCAGCAAAAGAAAAACTGAGCGCAACAAAACCCTGAAGAACATGAGTGGCCAGAACCCCAAACGTGCTGGTGAACCATCCAAAGAGATCCACTGAAGATGTGGAGGTGGAGTGTATAACTTTGACCTGTTTTCTGATATCTGAAATTAGAATTGAGACATCATGAGAGACATCTGGGATGAACGAGTGACACTCACTCACAATAACTGCGTGAGTTCCACCTTTTTTGGCAAGCGAGAGGTCCAGAGCCAACCAGTTCTGGAGATCACGTTCCTTAGTTCATCATTCATTTGATCTAAAGCACGTGCAGTATCATTGTTAACATCTTCCATTATTCTTACTACTTCTCTAATTTCATTTAAGGCTACAGTCTTTCCATAATTAGGAAAAAGAGCTGAAAAGAATCTTTTGGCAGGATGTGCTACGATTTTAGGAGAATGTAATGTCACGTGTAAATGATTAAGTCTAGGATCAGTAGTGTGTCTCATGGCTGGTATGACAGGCTGCATGTATCTGGTTTAGCTATTGGTTTAACCTGGTGATTAGCAGTTATGACTCATGTCTGACTGTCTCATTACTGAAATCCTCATGTTTCAAAAAGGACCAGGTGTAGTCGTGATCAGCGATGGCGAGGGGAACTGCAATTTGTGGGATTATTTCCGCACCATGTGGAATCGGGCTACAGATCCAACAATCGGACTTGTTAAAAGCTCTTGCGAAACCATGCGCTGCGGCTAGAAAGGTGTTTCCCCGTCATCGTGACTGATCACGAGGGCAACCTGTAAACACAAACACGAGAGGGTTAAACAGTTTTTTGTGCACATACAGAGGTGGTCTTGTATAGGTATGTGGTGTTTCCCAAATAAGTGTGTGTGTGTGAACCAGTTCCCTAGCAGCACCAGTCTTCTGGCTGGTTGAAGTTTTTTCACTTCGTTGCCCAGCAGCGTAGGCTACTAAGGGAGAGGTTGCTAGCACTTCACCTTAGTGCTTTCCTCTACATCTGGAACAAAGTTCACTCTTTTGCAGTGAACGGCACGGATCTACCTTTTCTTGCCAGACACCTTTACTGACTGTTGAATCCATTTCTTGAAGTTCATGGAGGTGGTGTCTCAATGCCTTGTGATAAACTGTAGGGCTCCGGTCCTTTCCCTGTGGAAGGCGGATGAATTGATACCGTTGGCCATTTATTGCGAAGGTGGTCCATGGTTGTGGCACGGACCAAAAGCCATTTGCCATGTCGAGAACAAGGGCTGATATGCCTCCGACCCACAACACACATTCTTTGGTTATTGGTCCAATTTGAAGATCAACCGGTTTTGATTTCTGTAGGTTGCCATCATCTCCTCCTAATTGTAGATTGTATTGCAGCTTGTGTTGGGATGCAGGTTATTTCAGGTCCAGGGTCTACGAGAAAGTCGATTTCTTTGTCATGAATTGTTATACTGACATACAGTCCATCTGCCAGAAGGCCCACCAGTGCCAGTAATGACTGGGGAGAGGGCTCACTTAGTTTTTTGCTCCTGCCGATCCCAG
The DNA here is from genome assembly GCA_017165825.1 of Hepsetus odoe. NCBI lineage: Eukaryota > Metazoa > Chordata > Actinopteri > Characiformes > Hepsetidae > Hepsetus > Hepsetus odoe. The sequence continues at coordinate 6,893 of JABMDN010022010.1, forward strand.
GAGTTGTTCCCTTTGGCCAGGGGTCAATTGGTAAAACCTTTCAAATTGAGAATTGCCGTTTTTGTGGTTGTCATTATCTTTTGATCTTTTGTAATTTCCACGATTGTCTTGTGGCTTGCCATGGGCTTGATTCAGGTCCTTCCTAAACCAGCACTGCTTTGCCCAATGACCAGTTTTCCCGCATATGAAACATGGCGATGCTTTCTTGCTGGACTTTTCAGCTTTTTCCTTTTCTGTTTTCTCTGCCTTTTTTTCCTTGTACGCCAATTGAGCCATTCGGACTTTGACGGAGAGGTTGGCTTCCACTCGTCTTGCAGTTTCGACGATTTGTGAGATGCTTTTTCCTGGTTCCTGATTGCAATCCGGGTGTGCGTCTTTCAATAACTTGGACAGTTCTGGGTCTAGTCCATCCACGAAGGTTGTCTTCAAAGGGGTGCAATCTGATTTGGCATAATTTTTATCAGTGACTTCAGGAACACCCGAGTTTTCGATCCAAATTTGTTTGTAGCGTTCAGCGTATTCAGAAACACTTTCTCTTGGTTTTTGCCGACATGTCGCAACTTGAAACCAATTTGTTTTTCCTGGATTGAATTCTTCAAGCCACTTTTTTATGGCCTCCCATCCTTCTTTCAGATTCTGTCTGTCTTCACCCAGAGCCGTACTAAGACGGTTTGTCAATTTTCTCACCTGTGAGCTAGGAATAATCGCGGCTAGGATCTGGAGTGCATCTTCTGGGTGGAGTCGATTAATGCTCTTCAGACGGCACAGTTCGCTCCAAGTTTTTCTTGCTCCGTCTTTGGGATGGGGAATTTCTTTGGACCACTTGTTGATTTTCTCTGCTTCCGCTGGAACATGAGACACAAACGTTCTGTAGGTTACCTCAGCTTCTTCGTTGACCTTACCTCTTCTTTCTTTGAGGGGAGCAAGGTGGGCAGGGACATGATCCGTGTCACTCTCACTTTCACTCTCAGTTTCATTCTCCCTGTGGTACTCCTCATCTTCTGCACGTCTCCATCCCACAGAGGGTTTTTCATTGTTTGACGATGCATTGTTGAACGATGCGCTAGTTGGGGAACACATTTTCTCTTTCCTCTTCCTTCGAGGGACCTTCCCTTCCTCCAACAAACCCAGCTGTTCCTTCCCCATTGCATTGAGGTCAGGGTACAGTTTGTCTGTTGATGGCGGTGATGTTGTTTCTGCGCTTAGGTAAGCCGGCATCAGAGACAGTAATTCGTAGGAAGGAGAAGGAGGAGGGCCTCCGAGCTTTGGGTTGCCTCCAGCATTGAGATGGAGAGAAGGAGATGCTCCGCCCCACAGGGGTCGTTCCGGGACACCTTGCCGCACGGCATTTACTCCGTTTGCAACTGATAGCAACACATCTCTTTCCCCTCTTATCCTCATCAACTCCTCTTCCACTTTTTTCAACTCAGCCTTTCTTTCCTGAATCTCTTCAACCAAAGCAGTTAATTGATCTTGTTTGCCTTTCAACTCTCGATCAGCTGCAGTTTTTCGCACGATTTCACTCCTGCATCTGAGCTGGCCCAACGCAACAAACATAAGCTGAGTTTTATCCCAAGCCTTTCGAAGCACATCCAAAGACCATATACTTTCAGCATTAACCGCATACTTTTCCACAATCGTCTTTTCAAGGCCACCCAACTTCAAAGAGGTTTTTACATACTTGCTGAGACTACTCGTCATGGGTTCAACATTCAACACGACACCTTTCTCCTCCGTATTAGATGTTGCCGACTTGTTCTCAGACATCTCGACAATTTTCTAAAGTCACAGTTTTATCCAAGTACTACTTTTTTTTTTTTTTTCTTTTTCACTCCCTGTTTTCTCTTAATTTCTGGGCAATTTTTTGGTATTACTGGAAATTTCCTGTTGCTTGTTACAAGAATACTTAACCCACAGACTCCTTTCTAGATTGGTCTTGAAGAGGAGGGTTAATTTACTCTTTTTTTTTTTTTTTTTTTTTTTTTTTTCTCTCCTCAACTCAGCTGCAGATTAAGATGGGAGGAAGGCCTTACCTCCGTCAGAGTGCGTGCACCTCTGTTTCTGATTTTGGTCAGCTGCGTCAACTTCACTCCCTTCCAGTTTTTTCTGCCGTCCGTTCCTCGAGCCAATCCTGTTCGTGACGTTGGAATCTCGGATTGAGAACCGAGGTTTTGAAGAGTCAGTGATGAGGCGGCGAGGTCTTGAAGCTATAGCAAACTTTATTAACAGCAGAGTAACGATGTTCTAACAAGTTGACCAAGGGACCGGTCAGTGTGTCTGTCTCTGTGTTTAAATCCTCTCTCCTGCACACCCCAGTGTGTACCTTTTTATCTACCCCCATCATCAAGGACGCCGGCGGAGCCACCAAATCTAATTCTAAGGCCTTGTTTGGTTGTTTTGACTTGCTATGAAAAGTGTTACTCAGAAAAGAACGGAGAAAATAGAGTTGCACCTGGTAATATGTGGATTTAGGGAGACGGAACGTGAGCGAATGGTTAAACTATAGGAAGAAGGCCTTGGGATTAACGATGTGGTAGGGATGAGGGATAGAGGATAAAGATATATGAGTAAAATAATGAATTAAATCGAGTAAAATCCATCAATTCTAATTATTAAATAATTTTATTAGCAGATTGAGAGACATCAGGATAACAGAACAGCCTAGTTTGATTGTGAATTAAAGTCTGAAAATGAGACAGATTAGTACTATAAGATGGTTGAAGGTAAAAGAATGCAACATTTCTTCCCTGCACGCAGCTTTTTGGCATTTAAAAGTGAAAGTGACAACCCTGCACAACACCGTGCAGCTATTGAAAGCGCCTGGGGGGCAGTGATGGGGACAGTACCTTGCTCAAGGGTACCTCAGGGCAACCTACTGGTGAGGGAATCGAACCCACAATCTTCTGATGCAGGGGCAACTCCCTGACCCCTGGACCACCGCTGTCCCGCCATTTTTCCATCATGCTGATCTTTATACCATTTTTCTTCATTGCAACCATTTTAAAGGCACTTGGATCAGTTGCATGTGTCCTTTTAATCAAATATACTCCCAGTCATTCATACTTTCATTCTTTGGAAAGTTCATCAATGAATTAACATAAAAACCTAAGAACGATTCCTCAGTAGATACACAGACGCACAGTATTCAATTATCATTTTACAAAATTACTTTTGTTTCTCAAGCTGTGTGTATTTATTACTTCCTAGTATTTATCCCTTCAGTTGCACTACTCACCCGTTTCCTTTCTTTTTGTGATGAGAAATCGTGCTCTGCTGATTCTTTGTTTACTAGAAGTTTGTCTGATCCGAGATCAGTGCTAATAAACTGACTGTTTCCTTTCTAGCATGCCTCCCTGCCGTCAAGGTGCTGCGTCATCAACTGCCATGCTCGGTACTCCTCTGTATGTGACTCAAATGAGAAGGTAAGCTCCAGCTGTTTGGAAATCACAAGGGCCTGATTTAACAGCTGCACTGGGATCAGTTTATATGTGTTTGACTCTAAAATAGATCTGGGATCAGTTCAAATGGGTCTGTTTTTACAGCTGGCCTCATATTGCTTCCTATGGGCTGCAGTTTACAGTTGGTCTTGGATCAGTTCTTAAGGATCAGTTATCGTGATCCAAGCTTTACAGACGGTCCTGGAGTTTTACAGCGAAGCTTCGATTAGTTCATACGGACCAGCCTTTAAAATTGCTGTGGGATCATCTCCTATGTCTCAGACTTTACAGCTGGTCTTAAGTGACTAGATAGCATTTACATTCAGTCTTGGATCAGGCTTGTCAGGTCTCCATTGTAAATAATTCATTTTGATTTTAGTATCTCACCTGGTTAAATTAAAAAGGGCTTTACAATTCTATGATCAGTTTATATTAACCAGACTTCATAGCTGATCTTGGATCACTTCATATTTGGCTTTGCAGCTGACCTGGGACCAGTTCATATGAACCAGACTTTATAGCTGATCCTGGGTGAGTGTAAATGGGTTGGACTTCTCAGCTCCTCTTCCCTGTTAATATAGGTCTGATATTTACAGCTGGCTGGAGATCAGTTCATGAGTTCTTATCAGTATCAGTTTTGGGGAACAGTATCCAAACAGGTATGGGTAACTGATCCTAGGTCAGATCTGTTAAGGAGAGTGTGTGTGTGTGTTTTTTAAATGATGTGTATATTATATATAAAATATTTAAAAAATGTGTGTGTATATATAGTTAATTTCTAAGATAAAGTCAGTTTCTTTCACACTTGCTCTCAGTTGCTCATACAAGCAACATGCCGACATCTTAGTAGCTTTGGTCTGCTTCCTTCAAACAGGCAGCTGGAGCCCAGAGGGGGTGTGTGTGTGTGTGTGTGTGTGTGTGTGTGTGTGTGTGTTGTGAGGGAGCTGGGGTAGAGTAGCAGTGTCAGTAGATAAGGGTAATATGCTCTGGGGTGCATAATGTATAAAATTTTTGATTTTTTTTTTTTTAAGTAGTTCTGTTGTCATGTGGAACACAGTATATCAGAGGTCGAGAAAGTCTGGAGAAGAGAAAGTTTTTCCACCGATACAGACACAAGGGCAAGTCATTTGTTGTCAAAACGAATGTGTTAATCGCTCTGTTCTGTCTCTTCCCACAGACCTTTGATAAGATCCTTATTGCAAACAGAGGAGAGATCGCCTGCAGGGTAGGTGGTGTTGGGATGTGGGCGTGTGGTTTTTCTTCCTCTTTAGCTCTTTAGGCAGTTACAGGTGTGAGTGTAATAAGTGTATCCTCTACAGAGAAGACACTTTCATACCCAGTTTCTCTTTATTTATTCATTTGAATAGAAAATAAACTGAGAAACGGGAACGAATAAATAGAAAGCTTTTAAAGATGTTTTAAAGGGCAATTCACGTTGTCCTCAAAAAATCAACTTGAACTCAAATATATAACCTAACAAAAGTCTTGTGAACTGTTATTTTACTCGAACTATCTGGCCAGAAGTTTGTAGACTCCTGCTGGTCCAGCATTTCTTAAGAAACCACTTGTATTAATAAAGTTTACCCCACTTTTTCTGCTTTAACAGCATCTGCTATTATTTAAGGCTTTACTGTACATGTTGGATCCTTGCTGTAAGGGTTTGATTGCACTCAGCCACAAGATCAGCAGTGGTCAGATATCGACACTTTGAGCGTAGTGGCTCATGTGCAGCTGTTCCAGAACATCCCATTCATTTACTGAGTGCTTTTCTATGGTAGTTTTACAAGCTGTGTGTGTGTGTATGTGTGTGTGTGTGTGTGCACTTTAAACACCTGTGTCAGTAAGGAGTCAACTTGAAAGCAGCCGAGTTCTCTTATTGGAAAAAGTGTCTGAATACTTTTGGACATATAGTGTATCTTATTAGTTGTGATAGAAATGGAAAATTGTTAGTTTAATGTAATGTGAGTCTGTAAGAGGAGCAGATGATTCCAGATGATCAGGTGATTAGTTTACTTCTGAAACTGAATGCTGATTGGTTGAAAACCCTTTATCTAGAACCTTGCATCTTTAGACATTTTGCTGTTTGTCACAGTGAAACATTTGTTCCCATTTTCATTTAGTCTACAAAAGCTGATACAGAGTAAGGCTGCTGGAACTCTCCGTGAGCGCGGGCGCGTTCTCGTCGCCGCACGAGCTCCAGCAGCACGCCACGTTCGGACACGGGCACGCGTATGGCCAGGTCGACGTCGGGCACGCGCTCTTCCGGTTTTCTCATGAGCTGCAGCAGTAGACGCCGACCCGTACGGCCTGAACGCGCATCCCTTCATCCAAGTACAAGCTGGTGAACCACATGCGCGTGCACACCGGCGAGAAGCCCTTCGCGTGCCCGTTCCCCGGATGTGGCAAGGCGTTCGCGCTCCGAGAAAAAAAGTGAAAACCCTTGTCATTGCGAGGTCACAGCACAGCACACAGTGAACCACAACGAAATTGGACCTCTGCATTTAACCCATGCACTCAAACACCGTGCAGCAGGGGGCAGCTATTGAAAGTGCCCAGGGAGCAGTGACGGGGACAGTACCTTGCTCAAGGGGTTTGAACCCACAATCTTCTGATCCTGTGGCCAAACCCCCTAACCACTAGGCCACCGCTGCCCTAACCTGAAGATACACAAGACAAGTCTGTCTGTCTATATCTATCTGTATATCTATCTGTCTGTCTGTCTATTGAAGTGTTCCTCTTAACACAGGGGTTGATGGTGTTGACAGGAACACAGTGGAACACTCACTCACCTGTACCTGATCTACACTCAGTGGCCACTTTATCGGAAACCCCAGTCTTGTAGCCGCTCCTTGGTGGTGATGAAGCAGTCTGTACACCTGAACAGAGTCATGCTCGCCTTGCTGTTTCTGGATGATGGGTCTCATGTATGGTCTCCAGCGGTGCTGAGGTCAGAAACTGAGCAGTGATCATATGATCTGCAGGGAGTCCTCATACACAGCATGGTGTTTCCAATAAAGTGGACAGTGAGGGCAAGGCAAGGAGGTGTTTCCAAAAAAGTGGCCAGTGTGTGATGACTTTAAGCCTCTGTTTGTTCACCTGTCTGAAGCAGTACCTGTGCAAACTGTGTGACAAATCTTACACACACCCCAGCTCCTTGAGGAAACACACGAAGGCAAGCCCCTCACTCTCACTTTATTACAGCGTTTAGCAGACACTTTCATCCAGAGCGGCTTAATGCTTTATCTCCACATCTGTCCTTCATTCTAGTAACCAGGTAAAGATCAACAACTGCTGATGAACTATTTCAACCAAATAACAAACCTATTCACCCTGTGACTGAGTGCCAAAAGATAACTGCGAGAAAGTCTTATTAATTAATGAATTGATTTG
>JABMDN010022013.1:0-11894 GCA_017165825.1 Hepsetus odoe
AGCTGGAACTGCTCAACCTCGTGCACTAGCTCAGGCTCCTTCCCCACCAGAGAGGTGACGTTCCACGTTCCTAGAGCAAGCTTCTGCAGCCGAGCATCAGACCGCCAAGGCCCCCGTTTTCGGCCACCGCCCAGCTCACAACGCACCCGACCTCTTTGGCCTCTCCCACAGGTTGTGAGCCCATGGGAAGGGGGATCCACGTTGCCTCTTCGGGCTGAGCCCGGCCGGGCCCCATGGGTGAAGGCCCGACCACCAGGCGCTCGCCAGCGGGCCCCACCTCCAGGCCTGGCTCCAGAGGGAGGCCCCGGTGACCCATGTCCAGGCGAGGGAAAACGTCTTCCAAAGTTTTTATTCATCATAAGAGGTCCTCTGAACTTCTCTTTGTCTCTTCCCTCACCTAGGACCTGTTTGCCTTGGGTGCCCCTACCAGGCTCCCAGGATCATTGGGACACGCAAACCTCTCCACCACGATAAGGTGGTGGTTCAAGGAGGAGTAGTACAGTTTATTCAGTGTATAATAGGCAGTTCATCTAGTATATACTGTATATACAGTTTATATAATATATTGCGTATATAGTACAGTTTATAAAGTTTTATATAATATTCCCATCTTGGGATTCAATCCAAGATGGCGGCCACTCCCGGGGTACAAACCTTGGTGCTAAAGTCTTTAAATAAGTCTTTCATCTGACTACTTCTCATCAGAAGACTTGCACATGAGCATCACAAGTGTGATTGCTCTTAAATAAAACCTCCAAACACTGCTGAAGCTCAGGAATCAGCCAGGATACAGTCTTCCAGCGACTCTCCAAACAACGCTACATGAGCTCAGCGTGCTGAGAAGACCAGGCCTTCAGTCCCTGAGATCGCCTGCTATACCTGGCCCACTGAGAGGACGAAAGCGGTGTGAGAGGAAACAGAAACGTGGCAAGCGTGGGATCGTTTTTCCAGGTAACCTTGATCAATATCCGATATCCGAGTGAATGCATTAGCATTTAATTAAATTCATTGCAATTTCATTTTTTCAAAATTTTAGACATGCTGATTTTTCTATGAACGTATTATGGACAAGGTTTGTTCCTTGTCAGTCTTGACCTTGTCTTTTGTAGCCAGACACCCTCCTGGCTGTTTTAAAGGCAGTTCTGCTCCTGTCCCACTACTCTGTCTTCAGTTTAAAGGTCCCTGTGTTTTGATAAACAGTCATGGAAGAACAGTCATTCTGTCCTTTGAATAATAAGACGGAGATGGAAGTTTGTGAAATGTGATCACACATTGTCACATGTGGGGTGTTTTGGGCACACTAGAGGGCGCTCTGCTCTGACTGAGCACACCTGAGCTCAAGCAGGCACAGGTGTGCATCATTGGGGCTGACTATTTAAGCCCCGATGAGTCAGAGCAGAGCGCGGCTCATTGGATAGGCTAAGCCTATGTGTAAGGGTGGTTCTGGTTTAGGTTTAGGTTTAGGTTTTGGTTTTGGTTTTGGTTTTTGGGATTTGTATAACTTGGTTTAGGCTGCAGTTCTCCTGTTCTCAGGTTCTGCTTCGAACTGCAGCCCTTGTGTCTTGCTTTTGTAAACTGTGGACAATAAAACAGTGCTCCGAACTCCTGGCTCCACTCTGGCGTCCTTCCGGTACCCCGTCACCGATACAGAAATGAGCCGCCAAAACCGGGACGTCAGGAGCCGTGAGGAGTGTCTGGAGGAGCTAGAGCGAGCACTGGGAGCTCAGATTGAGGACCTCCGAGCAGCGCTGCCATTGTGGAGCGGTGAAGTGCAGAGAGTCACCGCCACTGAGATCTCGCGACGCCTGGACCTGCTGGATCGCTCAATCCAGCTCGCTCCCTCGCTGGAGTTCAGTGAACGGCTGAAGGAGTGCTGTCGAGCGGAGAGGGCGGCTCAAGCCATGGTAGAGGTAATGTTATCGAGGCGACCCCTCGCGGAAGAGGCTTCGTTTGCGCCCCTTTCTTTACCCATTTCTTTTCCGACTCCCGCTCTCCACCAACCGCAACACTGGATACCCGCCTCCTTCACTGATCACAGCAGTCCGTCCGCAGTGACAGCGCTGTGCTCCAATCACAGCGATCCGTTCGCGGCGCCAGCGCTGTGCTCCAATCACAGCGATCCATTCGCGGCGCCAGCGCTGTGCTCCAGTCACAGTGATCCGTCCGTGGCGCCAGCGCTATGCTCCAATCACAGCGATCTGTCCGCGGAGTCCCCGCCCTGTGTGAAACACGGTCATCAGAGGGGTAAAACCCCGCGAAAACCAAGAAAAAAGGGGCGATTCCTCGAGGAAGAGGCTTCGTTCGCCCCTCTTTCTTTTCCGGCTCCTGCTCTCCACCAACCACAATGCTGGAAATTGGTGGAACCCGCGGCATTCACCAATCACAGCGCCCCATTCGCGAGGACAGCACTCTGCACCAATCACAGAGCCCCATTCGCGAAGACAGCACCCTGCTCCAATCACAGCGCGCCATCAGCGAAGGCGGTGCCTAACAAGGAAGCTACGGTAAAGAATTCTCTCTGCACAGTTAATAGAGACGTTATGGTAAAGAATTCTCCCGGCTCAGAGGAGCCACTTCAGGCAAGAGAATTAACTGCAAGAATCCAGGATTTAGAACACGACCTACAGGAATCTCAGAAGGTCTGGCTGTCTGTTCTGGGCGCAGAAAGACAGAATAAAAACATGTTAGTCGAGCAGCTCCAGGAAATGGAGGCGGAGCTCCTCGCCAAGAATCAAGAAATCAGTACACGAAGTCTGAATCTGGCCACCTTGAAAACGAAGTGTGAAAAATTAGAGGAGGACAACGCCTCTCTTCAGGCTGTGACACACCAGCTGCAGGTGAGTCACCAATCTCTAATACGTTCCCTTCAGGAGGAGATAGCTTCAGTAAAGGGGGAACTTCAGGAGAAGCCGGCTAGGCACCTTGAACGTGAGAACACAACCAGAGTGAGTAGCAACAACAAGAAAGAAAACACTTCCGGCATCCGGCCACCGGGGAGGTCGACCAAGAAGGCCCTTCGCAGCAGCAAGAGGGGCAACACGGAGTCGACCCCCAAACCCAGCACCACGAACCCAGCACACCAAACCCAGCACAACTGGCTCCGCTCTGGCGTCCTTCCGGTACCCCGCCACCGTTACACACATAAACTAATAAGATCCATAAAATGGACTTTGAGGTTCTGCAGTTGACAACAACAGATGCTTGTTTCAGATCTACAATCATTTCAGTCTGAAAAACAGTCTGAGCTTTGAAATCTCTTTCATTTTCACCCTAAGAGTTTCTATTTGCTCAGATGATCTGCCTCTCTGAATGTTTAGATCCTTCATTCTACACCCTGGGCTTAGAGTAGGATGCAGAACCAACCTGATCTTGGCAGGAACTTGTAGCTTTATTATGAGTGACTGGTGTGTGAAAATGAAAAGTGAAGTGAAAGTGTCGTTGTGCACAGCCGAACACAACAAAATGCAGGGAACCTCAGGACAACCTACTGGTCTGGGACTCAAACCCATGACCTTCCAGTCCTGAGGCCTGGCCCCTCAACACTAGACCACCGCTGCACATTACTATCTTCATTTTGAAATACTTTTCATTTGGGGCACCTTTAACAGTTTGGACGTAGACATAAGGCACTGAACTTTCTAAAAATAAAATATAAACCAATACAAGAAACTTTCTCACAGAGAACTAAGACATAAAACAAGAGTCACAAGCACTGTAAATGAGATTAAAGACTAAGATGTGCAACAGCAGCAGCAAGGTACCGTCCCTATCACTGTTCCCCGACAAAATTTTCATTATGAATTTGCTTTGAAGCAGGTCCCTGTAGTTCTCTCTGAGGATGAGCTCCTGGAAACGATGTTATCCAGAAGATAGCAGAACACCTTATGGGTGAGTAGTGAACATCCTTATAGATTCCATAACTGTGACACATCTGGACAATGGCTGACGTTCTGCTGGTTTCTGTTAAAACAGATGTCCAGACACCTCTGAAGACCTAAGAGGAAACACAAGACACCATAAGAGTGCTCCTGGACAACATGACCCAGGATATGGCAGCTGCATGTCTGGGTGAGAAGCTCCATCCATCCATTTTCTGCCGCTTGTCCCAAACGGGGTCGCGGGGGAGTGCTGGTGTCCAACCCAGCGCACACAGGGCGAGGACGGGGGACGCACCCTGGACAGGTCGCCAGCCCATCGCAAGGAGGAGCGGGACGGTGACAGCACCTTGCTCAAGGGTACCGGGTGAGAAACTCACTAAATCTAAATAAAGTTGGACGTCAAACATCTAAAAACATATTTTAACTAATAGATGAACCCCAGCTGCACGATATCACACTGTACACTTATTATCTGGGTGATGCTGTGAGCTATGGATATACTTTTTGTCCTGAAGGGAGCGCTGTGCTGCTCCAGTGAGATGATTGCGTAAAATGATACACCAATTCTGAATGTCTTCCACTGATCCAGTACATTGTTTACTTGTTAGTCAATCCCATGATGCCTCGCATTGAGAGTATGGACCAATCATGGGCATTGTTTCTGACTGGGCGGGGTTTTGATCAAAATAATAAGACAGTAGCCCCTCCTCCCGTCTATAGATCTGTACTATCCATTTGAACAAGAGTCTAAATAGGATAAATCCCCTGATCAGAGTCCAGAGGGGTGACAGATCCTTCTTATTTCAGAAAAAAACAAGGGATAAGGGAAACTGGAAACCACCAAAGTTGCTGTACAGCTCGTCCTTCCTAGTTATGGTTGGAATGAATAAAGAAATGTGTGGGTTGAGCCTGGACTTAATTTTTAATTGGGAATTTGTTTTGAAGCAAATCTGCCACTACCAGCGAGCTGCCCTCTAGCTCAATCTGAGGTTGAGCTCCTGGAGATGCAGCAGGATGTTGTCAAGAAGACAGTAGATCTCTTTACGGGTGAGTAACGGACATCCTTATAGCGCCCATAACGGTGACACATCTGGACAACGACTGACATTCTGCTGGTTTCTGTTAAAACCTCTGGAATGAAGTCCATTCACCTCTGAAGACCTCAGTGGAAACACAGGACACCATACGAGTGCTCCTAGACATCCTGATCCAGAACGTGGCAGCTGCATATCATCTGGGTGAGAAAATAAACGTTCACCATGTACAACATCCCAACACTGAAGAACAAACATGTTCTACATTTTGTGTCAGTACTCTGAATCAATCTGAATATAATTCATTCTAAACGACCAGTTTGGGACCACCCTGAAGATCACGTTGAGGAGGTCACGGTTGTAGGGGTGAAGGAGAACGTTGTTTGTGAACAGACGGTCCTTGCCAACTCCCATCCACCGGGTGAGAAGCAGAAAAGGCCACTTGAAAGTAAAAGTGACAACCCTTGTCATTGCGAAGTCACAGCACAGCACACAGTGAACCACAAAGAAATTGGACCTCTGCATTTAACCCATGCACTCAAACACCATGCAGCAGTGGGCAGCTATTGAAAGCACCCAGGGAGCAGTGACAGGGACGGTACCTTGCTCAAGGGTACCTCAGGGCAACCTACTGGAGAGGAGAATGCGAGGGCAACTCCCTAACCACTAGACCACTGCCAAATATGGACGAATGATGTGTCTGACTACAGAGAAGCTCCACAGATTCAATCATCAACCTCCACATGATGCCCCATGTTCCATCTGAGATATTCAGCAGTAACCAGGGGGTGGGCGTGGCTTAGACATTACTGAAATGTGTGACCTACTGCTCCCTATAGAGCCTACACAGCCATTTCTAACCACACACCTAAAACTTTGTGTCAATAGAAGGTCAGATGTGGTAATTATTTTTCAGTAGTGAGTAGTGGGGTAACTGTGTGTCAGAAGAGGTTCAGATGGCGTAACTGTGTCAGTAGACTTTCAGAAGGGGTAATTATGTGTCAGTAGAGAGTCAGATGTGGTAACTATGTCAGTAGAGGGTCTGATGGTGTAACTGTGTCAGCAGAGGGTCAGAGGGGGTATCTATTTCATGCCAGTGTATTTTCCAGTGTCTCCATAAGATGACTTGAAGGACAGTGACACAAAACCATCCTCTGAGATTGAGGTTGTTCCTCAAAAGAAGACCCGGAGAGGAACCTGTGGAAGAGGAGGCAAAATCAACTATAAAAAGGACCCCCAGCCTCTGATGGATGGGGAGGATAAGATCCTCGCTGTTCTTGCGGTACAGAGTGTGACGGTTGCAGCGGCAGAGAAGAACACTGCTCTAGAACAGACGGTCCTCACCGACTCCCATCCACCAAGTGAGAAACAGAATAGACATCTTTATGCCAAACGTGGCCAAATAATGAGGCTGAGGCAGAGAAAAGAGAACCCGGGGTGGGACGTGGCTTAGTAACAACTAACAAGTGTGGTATACTGCACCCTATAGAGGGTAGAACTTTGTGTCAGATGGGGTAACTGTGTGTCAGCAGAAAGACAGATAGGGTTACTGGGTCAGATGGGGTAACTGTGTGTCAACAGAAGGACAGATGGGGTAAATGGGTCAGATGGGTCAACTGTGTGTCAGTAGAAGGACAGATTGTGTAACTGTATCAGTAGAGGGTCAAATGGGATAACTCCGTCAGTAGTGTGATGGATTGAAGATTGATGATGAGGACATCAGTGGACGTGTCCTTCCACAGTAACTGCTGACACTTTAACATCTTTAAAAGGAAACTCAAAACAGCAGGAAGATGTAGATAAGATCCCTGCTTTTCTTGAGGAACCGAGTGTGACGGTTGCAGTGGCAGAAGAGAACGCTGTTCTAGTACAGACAGTCCTCGCCGACTCCTGTCCACCAGGTGAGAAACAGAAAAGACTTCTTTAAGCCAAACATGGACAAATGTCAGTAGAGGGTCAGATGGGTTAACTGTGTCAGTAGAAAGTCAGATGGGATAACTGTGTCAGTAGAAAGTCAGATGGGTTAACTGTGTCAGTAGAGGGTCAGATGGGTTAACTGTGTCAGTAGAAAGTCAGATGGTGTAACTGTGTCAGTAGAAAGTCAGATGGGTTAACTGTGTCAGTAGAAAGTCAGATGGTGTAACTGTGTCAGAAGAGGGTAAGATGGGTTAACTGTGTCAGTAGAAAGTCAGATGGGTTAACTGTGTCAGTAGAAAGTCAGATGGTTTAATTGTGTCAGTAGAAAGTTGGGTTAACTGTGTCAGTAGAAAGTCAGATGGGTTAACTGCCAGTAAAAAGTCAGATGGTGTAACTGTGTCAGTAGAGGGTCAAATGGGGTAATGAGGGATAGACATAAAACTGATATCATGTTAACTTAGTATGATGTTTAATTCCTCCCTGCGATGGGCTGGCGACCTGTCCAGGGTGCGTCCCCCGTCCTCGCCCTGTGTGTGCTGGGTTGGACGCCAGCACTCCCCCGCGACCCCGTTTGGGACAAGCGGCAGATAATGGATGGATAATGGATGTTTAATTCTTGAATCAGAGTAAAAAATCATGTTTTTCCTTGCAAACCTTGTTTAGCTTGTATTTCTATAGAATTAAAACAAATACAATTGTTATCCATATCGTGTTCACAGGGTGCATGACAGGGCTCTCTCTGCTCTCTAGGTGTAGACGTCTTCAGGTTGAAGTGTAAAAAGGAAACTTCGTTTGGGGAATCTGTAGGCCACAAACGGTTCAGGTCTCCTGAAGATGAGTTACCGGCTCTTGTTCAGGCCTCAGCTTCTTCTCCCCCGTCTCAACCAGGGGAGAATTGGCTGGTCTTTTCTGAATTTGGGCATTGAGGAGTGGAGAAACATCACTCCCCTCCACCTGTGTACCCTCAACAACAGTTTCTATCGCCATCTCCATTTCCCCCACTACTTCTTCAATCAACCCATTTTCTCTTTGCATAGGCTCCATTGCTATTGGCTGTGAATTTCCTGACAAAACCTCGTTCCTTGCCTCAGTCTTCGCCTTCTCCACAGCCTGTCTGAGTACTGGGGCGACCATTTTCTTAGCCTTGAGGTTGTTAGCAAACGATTTTGGGCAGTCTCTGTAGAGATGGGTATATTCTCCACAAAGGCTGTACCTTCTGCCATTGGTACACTCTTCATAAGAGTGACCAAATTCTCTGCACTTCCCACAAAAAATCTCTGGGCAATTTAGGCATCCCTTGATAACAAATATAGCCCCGGTTTTCATCCAGCACGATCATTGATGGTAACTGTTTCAGGCCCTGGTACAGCCTAGGGTCTTCCCATTGTTTAACGGGGATCTGCCAAGAACAGTTCCAGATGCCGTCTTCATCCAGCACCTTCATCGGTGGGCCTCTAACTGTGCAAAATCTGCCCAGACAAACACAAATGTCCTCTCCACTCACTGTTTCATCGAACATTCTGACAATCACCACTTTCTGTGAGTTATCAGTCAGTATCTCAACACTGAACATGGAGAAGTGGGCTCCACAAGCTGCAAACCTTGACCAAAATTCAATCAACAGGGAGGCACTCCTAAAGCTGACATCAAAACCTGCATTCCGTGGCAAACTAAAAATACAATTTAATTATTCTGGCTTAAACTTCAAAACATCTTGCAGCAACTTCCTGGAAAAATCTAGTCACGACATTACCATTAAACTACCATTCACCTCTTTAAAGCTAAAGTGCACGCTGTGGTGCCTCGTCATACACCTACAGCTAAAATAACCTTAGAAAATTACACAGAACACACAAAAAACCACCACCAATACAACAAAAACACTAACAAAACGACAGACTTAGAACACCTAACAAACATCAAAGAATAAATAACTTACCTTCAGCAAATCCTCTTCCCTGGAGAGTCGATCGTAACCCATCCAATATGGCCAAGACAAGAGCTACACTTGATCTTAGCGAAAAGGCAGAGAAGACTGATGAGAACAGATGCATTTATTTGTTTGTTTATTTATTTATTTATTTAATTGTCACCATTCACAATTATTCATTCATGCATTTGTTTTTACATTTTGTCTTTGCCACATTTAATCTATTTAAAAACAGATTTTTATTTCCCTTTTAAAACTTTATACAATTGCTTCATAATCATAAATGAAAGCTTGGTTCTCTAAACTTCTAAAATTCTAACCTTTAACCTGAGTTTGGAATGCATATAAAATTATAGAAAGAACAATAATAGACAAGCTGTGAAAAAGCTAATAACATACAATACCAATGCAAATAAATAAATAAGAATTTCCATAAGACACTACAAAATCCATTAAAAGATAACATTTCAGTCTCTGTCTTCAGTCTTCAAGCCAGGGCCAGTCCTTTGTGGCCTCACTCAGTGTCCCATTCAAGACACGTAACCAGTCACTTCTGGTGGCAGAAGGGTGTTGGTCATGGCCCACAGGTCCCTGGCCAAGCCACACTCCCAGAGGGCATGTCGCACGGTCTCTGGCACATTGCAGCCCGCACGAGGACGCGTAGATGTCCGTGCCATGCCCCGGGAGTGCATCACGGCCCTGACCGGGAGGATCTCGTGAGCCGCCATCCATGACAGGTCTTTGTGCTTGTTAAGGAGTCCTGAATGTTCTGCGTTGCACCACACTGCTTTTGCCTCCTCTAGAGTGAGGCCACGCACTGGACATACGGGATCCCTGTCTTGAACAACAGACACCATAGATTTAGCATTTCTTAAAATCTTCTTTTTCCAATAAAAATTTTATTAAACAGTTTGCAGTCTGTATTTAAAAGGGTAATTGGTCTCCAGTTTCTAATGTCAGTCCTGTCACCTTTTTTGTAAAGCAAGGAGACTATCCCTAGACTAAAGCTGTCAGGAAGTCTGCCAATGTTTGTCTGTGATGAGCTTTCTTCCTTCTTCACTTTATTGTTCCAAAGACAGATGAGCATTTACAGAAAACATCAGTACAGTGAGGAAAGTGACCATTACTAGCAGCTCAAAGTTTTGATGAAGGAGACTTGTGCATCTTTAGGCTTGGTGTGAACCGACAGCACTGATGAGAAGATCCTTCTCAAGGAGCGACGTGACACCGACCCAATACTTGGATGTCCTTGTCTGGAGTGTGTCAAGACTTCCTTCTGGTAAACATTTTCCAAGGACTATTGCACATCACTCTGGTCTTGCTGGAGGTGTGGAGATATGCATTCCTGACAGTGTCCAGAACCTCCTTTATAATAGTGAACTCTGTTACAGCACGGTGCACCAGAGACTGCCATGTTGTTTTTTATTGGATGTTCTTGTAAGCGCAGCATAAAAGAGCCCATCCAGGAGTGAAGATCTGGGCCTCTCATATAGCAGGACAAAGAATTTCTGACAACTATGTGATGGCAGTGTTTTTGTTTTATGTTTTTTTTCTTCCCCAGCTCAAACTTGTAGACTTTGCAAGTGTCTCTTGGTGACTTTATGATCATTTGAAGTGGGTTATTTGTTCTCAAATGAATAAAACATTAGTGTCTTAAGAGCAATTTTGAACCTTTAATGGTTTTTCATCTGATTATGATGAATTGTGTTAGCCTAATTCATACGTTAAGCTAAGATACATGTAGACATTCTGAGGGTAAACTTTACACACCCTATAGCTTGTGTGTCCTGCTTGGGGTAAGTAGCATTTGTATTTCTGTCAGCAGGTTGGTAATCATAAATTCATCTACAGCTGACGTGCTTACTGGAGCACAATTTGTTCCTCTCTCGATTCAACCATATATTACATACTACATGTTTCCTCTCAAATAATGCTGCGTTTCTGAGCCAGTGTGTAAAAGAATAAAATGTATTCATCTTGCTATCATGTTCATGTAACAAAATCTGTGCTCAGAGAAAGGTTGTTTTTTTTTTTGATAAAACAAGTGATGAGAATTTCATAAAAATAGTTACATGGGGCATGATTTTGAAGAAACAGCACATTTACAGTGTAACACAAACGGTACACTGCCTACTTTACATTGTATCATAGTGTCATATCTTCAGTGTTGTCCCATGAAAAGGTATAATAAAAAATATTTACAGAATCGTGAGGGGTGTACTCACTTTTGTGAGATACTGTATTTTACTGCATTTAGCTGAGGCTTTAAATTTCTTTACTTTTTTTACATTTCTGATTACAGGGACAGTCCCCTTGGAGCAACTCAGGGTTAAGGGTTTTGCTCAGGAACCAATTGGTGGAAGGGCTGGAGGTGGGATTTTAACCTGTGACATCTTGGTCTGTAGCTGAGTTACTTACTTACAGACAGACAGACACAAACACACACACACACACACACACACACACACCCTGCTGCTTCATGTTTTTTTTTGTTCCCCCCCCCCCTTAAATCAAACTGTATATTATCTTCTGTTCTTTTCCATTGATTTATTGTTTTTATTTATTTGCATTATATAGGTTGACAAATGTTTCACACATGGGAAACCCTGATAAAAATAAATTAAATACATTTCCTTGAATTTCCTTCGGGGTTTTTAATTAGTTCAGCAAAATTAATTTGAATGTACCTTTTAACCAATGTGATTTTCTTTAGTTTTCCCAAATAGCTTACATCACACTGTTTAAGTGTAGTCATGAATTAATTATGCAAAACAGTTTCAAACTTGTGATACAGATACAAAATTTGCTAACATTATTAATAGTAAATAAATAAGCATCGGATGACATTTAGACACAAGACAAGAAAGCACAGGCAAATCGGAATGTAAAGGTTTCTTTCTTTACATCTCTTCTGGATCTTGGATGCCATGGTATGTGGTTACCAGTGAAAGGGGAGAAAATAGTCTGCTGGACCAGCACTTTCACAATATCACCTCATACTTATGATGTAATTCATGGAAATATATGGATGTGCGGTGCTGGGTCTTTGTTCAGTTAAAGTGGGGAAAAAGTGATTTGAGTGTGATTTGAGTGTAAGGTCTTTTCTATAGAGTTTAGTGATCTTTTCTATAATTA
>JABMDN010022014.1:0-10536 GCA_017165825.1 Hepsetus odoe
AGCTGGAACTGCTCAACCTCGTGCACTAGCTCAGGCTCCTTCCCCACCAGAGAGGTGACGTTCCACGTTCCTAGAGCAAGCTTCTGCAGCCGAGCATCAGACCGCCAAGGCCCCCGTTTTCGGCCACCGCCCAGCTCACAACGCACCCGACCTCTTTGGCCTCTCCCACAGGTTGTGAGCCCATGGGAAGGGGGATCCACGTTGCCTCTTCGGGCTGAGCCCGGCCGGGCCCCATGGGTGAAGGCCCGACCACCAGGCGCTCGCCAGCGGGCCCCACCTCCAGGCCTGGCTCCAGAGGGAGGCCCCGGTGACCCATGTCCAGGCGAGGGAAAACGTCTTCCAAAGTTTTTATTCATCATAAGAGGTCCTCTGAACTTCTCTTTGTCTCTTCCCTCA
The DNA here is from genome assembly GCA_017165825.1 of Hepsetus odoe. Taxonomy (NCBI): domain Eukaryota; kingdom Metazoa; phylum Chordata; class Actinopteri; order Characiformes; family Hepsetidae; genus Hepsetus; species Hepsetus odoe. Next base: position 397 of record JABMDN010022014.1, read on the forward strand.
CCTAGGACCTGTTTGCCTTGGGTGCCCCTACCAGGCTCCCAGGATCATTGGGACACGCAAACCTCTCCACCACGATAAGGTGGTGGTTCAAGGAGGAGTAGTACAGTTTATTCAGTGTATAATAGGCAGTTCATCTAGTATATACTGTATATACAGTTTATATAATATATTGCGTATATAGTACAGTTTATAAAGTTTTATATAATATTCCCATCTTGGGATTCAATCCAAGATGGCGGCCACTCCTGGGGTACAAACCTTGGTGCTAAAGTCTTTAAATAAGTCTTTCATCTGACTACTTCTCATCAGAAGACTTGCACATGAGCATCACAAGTGTGATTGCTCTTAAATAAAACCTCCAAACACTGCTGAAGCTCAGGAATCAGCCAGGATACAGTCTTCCAGCGACTCTCCAAACAACGCTACATGAGCTCAGCGTGCTGAGAAGACCAGGCCTTCAGTCCCTGAGATCGCCTGCTATACCTGGCCCACTGAGAGGACGAAAGCGGTGTGAGAGGAAACAGAAACGTGGCAAGCGTGGGATCGTTTTTCCAGGTAACCTTGATCAATATCCGATATCCGAATGAATGCATTAGCATTTAATTAAATTCATTGCAATTTCATTTTTTCAAAATTTTAGACATGCTGATTTTTCTATGAACGTATTATGGACAAGGTTTGTTCCTTGTCAGTCTTGACCTTGTCTTTTGTAGCCAGACACCCTCCTGGCTGTTTTAAAGGCAGCTCTGCTCCTGTCCCACTACTCTGTCTTCAGTTTAAAGGTCCCTGTGTTTTGATAAACAGTCATGGAAGAACAGTCATTCTGTCCTTTGAATAATAAGACGGAGATGGAAGTTTGTGAAATGTGATCACACATTGTCACATGTGGGGTGTTTTGGGCACACTAGAGGGCGCTCTGCTCTGACTGAGCACACCTGAGCTCAAGCAGGCACAGGTGTGCATCATTGGGGCTGACTATTTAAGCCCCGATGAGTCAGAGCAGAGCGCGGCTCATTGGATAGGCTAAGCCTATGTGTAAGGGTGGTTCTGGTTTAGGTTTAGGTTTAGGTTTTGGTTTTGGTTTTTGGGATTTGTATAACTTGGTTTAGGCTGCAGTTCTCCTGTTCTCAGGTTCTGCTTCGAACTGCAGCCCTTGTGTCTTGCTTTTGTAAACTGTGGACAATAAAACAGTGCTCCGAACTCCTGGCTCCACTCTGGCGTCCTTCCGGTACCCCGTCACCGATACAGAAATGAGCCGCCAAAACCGGGACGTCAGGAGCCGTGAGGAGTGTCTGGAGGAGCTAGAGCGAGCACTGGGAGCTCAGATTGAGGACCTCCGAGCAGCGCTGCCATTGTGGAGCGGTGAAGTGCAGAGAGTCACCGCCACTGAGATCTCGCGACGCCTGGACCTGCTGGATCGCTCAATCCAGCTCGCTCCCTCGCTGGAGTTCAGTGAACGGCTGAAGGAGTGCTGTCGAGCGGAGAGGGCGGCTCAAGCCATGGTAGAGGTAATGTTATCGGGGCGACCCCTCGCGGAAGAGGCTTCGTTTGCGCCCCTTTCTTTACCCATTTCTTTTCCGACTCCCGCTCTCCACCAACCGCAACACTGGATACCCGCCTCCTTCACTGATCACAGCAGTCCGTCCGCAGTGACAGCGCTGTGCTCCAATCACAGCGATCCGTTCGCGGCGCCAGCGCTGTGCTCCAATCACAGCGATCCATTCGCGGCGCCAGCACTGTGCTCCAATCACAGTTATCCGTCCGTGGCGCCAGCGCTATGCTCCAATCACAGCGATCCGTCCGCGGAGTCCCCGCCCTGTGTGAAACACGGTCATCAGAGGGGTAAAACCCCGCGAAAACCAAGAAAAAAGGGGCGATTCCTCGAGGAAGAGGCTTCGTTCGCCCCTCTTTCTTTTCCGGCTCCTGCTCTCCACCAACCACAATGCTGGAAATTGGTGGAACCCGCGGCATTCACCAATCACAGCGCCCCATTCGCGAGGACAGCACTCTGCACCAATCACAGAGCCCCATTCGCGAAGACAGCACCCTGCTCCAATCACAGCGCGCCATCAGCGAAGGCGGTGCCTAACAAGGAAGCTACGGTAAAGAATTCTCTCTGCACAGTTAATAGAGACGTTATGGTAAAGAATTCTCCCGGCTCAGAGGAGCCACTTCAGGCAAGAGAATTAACTGCAAGAATCCAGGATTTAGAACACGACCTACAGGAATCTCAGAAGGTCTGGCTGTCTGTTCTGGGCGCAGAAAGACAGAATAAAAACATGTTAGTCGAGCAGCTCCAGGAAATGGAGGCGGAGCTCCTCGCCAAGAATCAAGAAATCAGTACACGAAGTCTGAATCTGGCCACCTTGAAAACGAAGTGTGAAAAATTAGAGGAGGACAACGCCTCTCTTCAGGCTGTGACACACCAGCTGCAGGTGAGTCACCAATCTCTAATACGTTCCCTTCAGGAGGAGATAGCTTCAGTAAAGGGGGAACTTCAGGAGAAGCCGGCTAGGCACCTTGAACGTGAGAACACAACCAGAGTGAGTAGCAACAACAAGAAAGAAAACACTTCCGGCATCCGGCCACCGGGGAGGTCGACCAAGAAGGCCCTTCGCAGCAGCAAGAGGGGCAACACGGAGTCGACCCCCAAACCCAGCACCACGAACCCAGCACACCAAACCCAGCACAACTGGCTCCGCTCTGGCGTCCTTCCGGTACCCCGCCACCGTTACACACATAAACTAATAAGATCCATAAAATGGACTTGAGGTTCTGCAGTTGACAACAACAGATGCTTGTTTCAGATCTACAATCATTTCAGTCTGAAAAACAGTCTGAGCTTTGAAATCTCTTTCATTTTCACCCTAAGAGTTTCTATTTGCTCAGATGATCTGCCTCTCTGAATGTTTAGATCCTTCATTCTACACCCTGGGCTTAGAGTAGGATGCAGAACCAACCTGATCTTGGCAGGAACTTGTAGCTTTATTATGAGTGACTGGTGTGTGAAAATGAAAAGTGAAGTGAAAGTGTCGTTGTGCACAGCCGAACACAACAAAATGCAGGGAACCTCAGGACAACCTACTGGTCTGGGACTCAAACCCATGACCTTCCAGTCCTGAGGCCTGGCCCCTCAACACTAGACCACCGCTGCACATTACTATCTTCATTTTGAAATACTTTTCATTTGGGGCACCTTTAACAGTTTGGACGTAGACATAAGGCACTGAACTTTCTAAAAATAAAATATAAACCAATACAAGAAACTTTCTCACAGAGAACTAAGACATAAAACAAGAGTCACAAGCACTGTAAATGAGATTAAAGACTAAGATGTGCAACAGCAGCAGCAAGGTACCGTCCCTATCACTGTTCCCCGACAAAATTTTCATTATGAATTTGCTTTGAAGCAGGTCCCTGTAGTTCTCTCTGAGGATGAGCTCCTGGAAACGATGTTATCCAGAAGATAGCAGAACACCTTATGGGTGAGTAGTGAACATCCTTATAGATTCCATAACTGTGACACATCTGGACAATGGCTGACGTTCTGCTGGTTTCTGTTAAAACAGATGTCCAGACACCTCTGAAGACCTAAGAGGAAACACAAGACACCATAAGAGTGCTCCTGGACAACATGACCCAGGATATGGCAGCTGCATGTCTGGGTGAGAAGCTCCATCCATCCATTTTCTGCCGCTTGTCCCAAACGGGGTCGCGGGGGAGTGCTGGTGTCCAACCCAGCGCACACAGGGCGAGGACGGGGGACGCACCCTGGACAGGTCGCCAGCCCATCGCAAGGAGGAGCGGGACGGTGACAGCACCTTGCTCAAGGGTACCTCAGGGCAACCTACTGGAGAGGAGAATGCGAGGGCAACTCCCTAACCACTAGACCACTGCCAAATATGGACGAATGATGTGTCTGACTACAGAGAAGCTCCACAGATTCAATCATCAACCTCCACATGATGCCCCATGTTCCATCTGAGATATTCAGCAGTAACCAGGGGGTGGGCGTGGCTTAGACATTACTGAAATGTGTGACCTACTGCTCCCTATAGAGCCTACACAGCCATTTCTAACCACACACCTAAAACTTTGTGTCAATAGAAGGTCAGATGTGGTAATTATTTTTCAGTAGTGAGTAGTGGGGTAACTGTGTGTCAGAAGAGGTTCAGATGGCGTAACTGTGTCAGTAGACTTTCAGAAGGGGTAATTATGTGTCAGTAGAGAGTCAGATGTGGTAACTATGTCAGTAGAGGGTCTGATGGTGTAACTGTGTCAGCAGAGGGTCAGAGGGGGTATCTATTTCATGCCAGTGTATTTTCCAGTGTCTCCATAAGATGACTTGAAGGACAGTGACACAAAACCATCCTCTGAGATTGAGGTTGTTCCTCAAAAGAAGACCCGGAGAGGAACCTGTGGAAGAGGAGGCAAAATCAACTATAAAAAGGACCCCCAGCCTCTGATGGATGGGGAGGATAAGATCCTCGCTGTTCTTGCGGTACAGAGTGTGACGGTTGCAGCGGCAGAGAAGAACACTGCTCTAGAACAGACGGTCCTCACCGACTCCCATCCACCAAGTGAGAAACAGAATAGACATCTTTATGCCAAACGTGGCCAAATAATGAGGCTGAGGCAGAGAAAAGAGAACCCGGGGTGGGACGTGGCTTAGTAACAACTAACAAGTGTGGTATACTGCACCCTATAGAGGGTAGAACTTTGTGTCAGATGGGGTAACTGTGTGTCAGCAGAAAGACAGATAGGGTTACTGGGTCAGATGGGGTAACTGTGTGTCAACAGAAGGACAGATGGGGTAAATGGGTCAGATGGGTCAACTGTGTGTCAGTAGAAGGACAGATTGTGTAACTGTATCAGTAGAGGGTCAAATGGGATAACTACGTCAGTAGTGTGATGGATTGAAGATTGATGATGAGGACATCAGTGGACGTGTCCTTCCACAGTAACTGCTGACACTTTAACATCTTTAAAAGGAAACTCAAAACAGCAGGAAGATGTAGATAAGATCCCTGCTTTTCTTGAGGAACCGAGTGTGACGGTTGCAGTGGCAGAAGAGAACGCTGTTCTAGTACAGACAGTCCTCGCCGACTCCTGTCCACCAGGTGAGAAACAGAAAAGACTTCTTTAAGCCAAACATGGACAAATGTCAGTAGAGGGTCAGATGGGTTAACTGTGTCAGTAGAAAGTCAGATGGGATAACTGTGTCAGTAGAAAGTCAGATGGGTTAACTGTGTCAGTAGAGGGTCAGATGGGTTAACTGTGTCAGTAGAAAGTCAGATGGTGTAACTGTGTCAGTAGAAAGTCAGATGGGTTAACTGTGTCAGTAGAAAGTCAGATGGGTTAACTGTGTCAGTAGAAAGTCAGATGGTTTAATTGTGTCAGTAGAAAGTTGGGTTAACTGTGTCAGTAGAAAGTCAGATGGGTTAACTGTCAGTAAAAAGTCAGATGGTGTAACTGTGTCAGTAGAGGGTCAAATGGGGTAATGAGGGATAGACATAAAACTGATATCATGTTAACTTAGTATGATGTTTAATTCCTCCCTGCGATGGGCTGGCGACCTGTCCAGGGTGCGTCCCCCGTCCTCGCCCTGTGTGTGCTGGGTTGGACGCCAGCACTCCCCCGCGACCCCGTTTGGGACAAGCGGCAGATAATGGATGGATAATGGATGTTTAATTCTTGAATCAGAGTAAAAAATCATGTTTTTCCTTGCAAACCTTGTTTAGCTTGTATTTCTATAGAATTAAAACAAATACAATCGTTATCCATATCGTGTTCACAGGGTGCATGACAGGGCTCTCTCTGCTCTCTAGGTGTAGACGTCTTCAGGTTGAAGTGTAAAAAGGAAACTTCGTTTGGGGAATCTGTAGGCCACAAACGGTTCAGGTCTCCTGAAGATGAGTTACCGGCTCTTGTTCAGGCCTCAGCTTCTTCTCCCCCGTCTCAACCAGGGGAGAATTGGCTGGTCTTTTCTGAATTTGGGCATTGAGGAGTGGAGAAACATCACTCCCCTCCACCTGTGTACCCTCAACAACAGTTTCTATCGCCATCTCCATTTCCCCCACTACTTCTTCAATCAACCCATTTTCTCTTTGCATAGGCTCCATTGCTATTGGCTGTGAATTTCCTGCCAAAACCTCGTTCCTTGCCTCAGTCTTCGCCTTCTCCACAGCCTGTCTGAGTACTGGGGCGACCATTTTCTTAGCCTTGAGGTTGTTAGCAAACGATTTTGGGCAGTCTCTGTAGAGATGGGTATATTCTCCACAAAGGTTGTACCTTCTGCCATTGGTACACTCTTCATAAGAGTGACCAAATTCTCTGCACTTCCCACAAAAAATCTCTGGGCAATTTAGGCATCCCTTGATAACAAATATAGCCCCGGTTTTCATCCAGCACGATCATTGATGGTAACTGTTTCAGGCCCTGGTACAGCCTAGGGTCTTCCCATTGTTTAACGGGGATCTGCCAAGAACAGTTCCAGATGCCGTCTTCATCCAGCACCTTCATCGGTGGGCCTCTAACTGTGCAAAATCTGCCCAGACAAACACAAATGTCCTCTCCACTCACTGTTTCATCGAACATTCTGACAATCACCACTTTCTGTGAGTTATCAGTCAGTATCTCAACACTGAACATGGAGAAGTGGGCTCCACAAGCTGCAAACCTTGACCAAAATTCAATCAACAGGGAGGCACTCCTAAAGCTGACATCAAAACCTGCATTCCGTGGCAAACTAAAAATACAATTTAATTATTCTGGCTTAAACTTCAAAACATCTTGCAGCAACTTCCTGGAAAAATCTAGTCACGACATTACCATTAAACTACCATTCACCTCTTTAAAGCTAAAGTGCACGCTGTGGTGCCTCGTCATACACCTACAGCTAAAATAACCTTAGAAAATTACACAGAACACACAAAAAACCACCACCAATACAACAAAAACACTAACAAAACGACAGACTTAGAACACCTAACAAACATCAAAGAATAAATAACTTACCTTCAGCAAATCCTCTTCCCTGGAGAGTCGATCGTAACCCATCCAATATGGCCAAGACAAGAGCTACACTTGATCTTAGCGAAAAGGCAGAGAAGACTGATGAGAACAGATGCATTTATTTGTTTGTTTATTTATTTATTTATTTAATTGTCACCATTCACAATTATTCATTCATGCATTTGTTTTTACATTTTGTCTTTGCCACATTTAATCTATTTAAAAACAGATTTTCATTTCCCTTTTAAAACTTTATACAATTGCTTCATAATCATAAATGAAAGCTTGGTTCTCTAAACTTCTAAAATTCTAACCTTTAACCTGAGTTTGGAATGCATATAAAATTATAGAAAGAACAATAATAGACAAGCTGTGAAAAAGCTAATAACATACAATACCAATGCAAATAAATAAATAAGAATTTCCATAAGACACTACAAAATCCATTAAAAGATAACATTTCAGTCTCTGTCTTCAGTCTTCAAGCCAGGGCCAGTCCTTTGTGGCCTCACTCAGTGTCCCATTCAAGACACGTAACCAGTCACTTCTGGTGGCAGAAGGGTGTTGGTCATGGCCCACAGGTCCCTGGCCAAGCCACACTCCCAGAGGGCATGTCGCACGGTCTCTGGCACATTGCAGCCCGCACGAGGACGCGTAGATGTCCGTGCCATGCCCCGGGAGTGCATCACGGCCCTGACCGGGAGGATCTCGTGAGCCGCCATCCATGACAGGTCTTTGTGCTTGTTAAGGAGTCCTGAATGTTCTGCGTTGCACCACACTGCTTTTGCCTCCTCTAGAGTGAGGCCACGCACTGGACATACGGGATCCCTGTCTTGAACAACAGACACCATAGATTTAGCATTTCTTAAAATCTTCTTTTTCCAATAAAAATTTTATTAAACAGTTTGCAGTCTGTATTTAAAAGGGTAATTGGTCTCCAGTTTCTAATGTCAGTCCTGTCACCTTTTTTGTAAAGCAAGGAGACTATCCCTAGACTAAAGCTGTCAGGAAGTCTGCCAATGTTTGTCTGTGATGAGCTTTCTTCCTTCTTCACTTTATTGTTCCAAAGACAGATGAGCATTTACAGAAAACATCAGTACAGTGAGGAAAGTGACCATTACTAGCAGCTCAAAGTTTTGATGAAGGAGACTTGTGCATCTTTAGGCTTGGTGTGAACCGACAGCACTGATGAGAAGATCCTTCTCAAGGAGCGACGTGACACCGACCCAATACTTGGATGTCCTTGTCTGGAGTGTGTCAAGACTTCCTTCTGGTAAACATTTTCCAAGGACTATTGCACATCACTCTGGTCTTGCTGGAGGTGTGGAGATATCATGCATTCCTGACAGTGTCCAGAACCTCCTTTATAATAGTGAACTCTGTTACAGCACGGTGCACCAGAGACTGCCATGTTGTTTTTTATTGGATGTTCTTGTAAGCGCAGCATAAAAGAGCCCATCCAGGAGTGAAGATCTGGGCCTCTCATATAGCAGGACAAAGAATTTCTGACAACTATGTGATGGCAGTGTTTTTGTTTTATGTTTTTTTTCTTCCCCAGCTCAAACTTGTAGACTTTGCAAGTGTCTCTTGGTGACTTTATGATCATTTGAAGTGGGTTATTTGTTCTCAAATGAATAAAACATTAGTGTCTTAAGAGCAATTTTGAACCTTTAATGGTTTTTCATCTGATTATGATGAATTGTGTTAGCCTAATTCATACGTTAAGCTAAGATACATGTAGACATTCTGAGGGTAAACTTTACACACCCTATAGCTTGTGTGTCCTGCTTGGGGTAAGTAGCATTTGTATTTCTGTCAGCAGGTTGGTAATCATAAATTCATCTACAGCTGACGTGCTTACTGGAGCACAATTTGTTCCTCTCTCGATTCAACCATATATTACATACTACATGTTTCCTCTCAAATAATGCTGCGTTTCTGAGCCAGTGTGTAAAAGAATAAAATGTATTCATCTTGCTATCATGTTCATGTAACAAAATCTGTGCTCAGAGAAAGGTTGTTTTTTTTTTTGATAAAACAAGTGATGAGAATTTCATAAAAATAGTTACATGGGGCATGATTTTGAAGAAACAGCACATTTACAGTGTAACACAAACGGTACACTGCCTACTTTACATTGTATCATAGTGTCATATCTTCAGTGTTGTCCCATGAAAAGGTATAATAAAAAATATTTACAGAATCGTGAGGGGTGTACTCACTTTTGTGAGATACTGTATTTTACTGCATTTAGCTGAGGCTTTAAATTTCTTTACTTTTTTTACATTTCTGATTACAGGGACAGTCCCCTTGGAGCAACTCAGGGTTAAGGGTTTTGCTCAGGAACCAATTGGTGGAAGGGCTGGAGGTGGGATTTTAACCTGTGACATCTTGGTCTGTAGCTGAGTTACTTACTTACAGACAGACAGACACAAACACACACACACACACACACACACACACCCTGCTGCTTCATGTTTTTTTTTGTTCCCCCCCCCCCTTAAATCAAACTGTATATTATCTTCTGTTCTTTTCCATTGATTTATTGTTTTTATTTATTTGCATTATATAGGTTGACAAATGTTTCACACATGGGAAACCCTGATAAAAATAAATTAAATACATTTCCTTTAATTTTGCTGAACTAAAAACCCCAAAGGAAATTCATTTGAACGTACCTTTTAACCAATGTGATTTTCTTTAGTTTTCCCAAATAGCTTACATCACACTGTTTAAGTGTAGTCATGAATTAATTATGCAAAACAGTTTCAAACTTGTGATACAGATACAAAATTTGCTAACATTATTAATAGTAAATAAATAAGCATCGGATGACATTTAGACACAAGACAAGAAAGCACAGGCAAATCGGAATGTAAAGGTTTCTTTCTTTACATCTCTTCTGGATCTTGGATGCCATGGTATGTGGTTACCAGTGAAAGGGGAGAAAATAGTCTGCTGGACCAGCACTTTCACAATATCACCTCATACTTATGATGTAATTCATGGGAATATATGGATGTGCGGTGCTGGGTCTTTGTTCAGTTAAAGTGGGGAAAAAGTGATTTGAGTGTGATTAGAGTGTAAGGTCTTTTCTATAGAGTTTAGTGATCTTTTCTATAATTA
>JABMDN010022040.1:0-11713 GCA_017165825.1 Hepsetus odoe
CTACACACACACACACACACACACACACACACACACACACACACACATACACACACACACACTTGCATACAGTCAACTCCTACAAACCTCTTCCCCTCCCCCTCACCATATCTCTCCCCTTTTTGTCCCCCTTGTCCTCTCTCCTCCTTCCCCTCATGCCCCCCCCGCCCCCACCCCCCACACACTCCTCTCACTTACAGCCTCCAAGCAGTATTCAACCCTGTATCTGAAAGAGAGATATTGGGGGAAAAGTGGGAGAGAAAGTGAGAGAGATGAGAGAGGGGGATGGGCTGCCAAACAGAATTTATAGTTCAAGTGCATGTAGAGAGAATGAAAGAAAGTAGAAAAGCAAAGCTGGGAGAAGTGTGCAGTCTCCCATTTCTCATACACTTTCTCTTTTCTTCATTCTGTATTTCTCTGTTTCCAAAGTGAGAGATATTTGCCCAGGAATGAAGGTTGGCAGTGGTGGTGGGGGGTTGAGGGAAAGAAAGAAAATCGAAGTCCAGAGAAGAGCCAAGGAAAAGAAAATGTATTCCAGTCCCCCTCCCATTAACTCTCCCCTCCGTCACACTCCTCCTTCTTCCCTGCCTCTTGTGAACCCCAGTCTCTTTTTTTCTTTTGCTATCAATTGCTCTCTCACTCTCCGTCTCTCCCCTCCCACCTCTTCATGCACTTGCATTTGATCACACATGCATGCACCCCTTACTGTCTTCCTCTCTTACGCATGACTCTCTCTCTCTCTCTCTCTCTCACTCTCACTCTCTCGCTCTCTCTCTCTCTCTCCCTCTCTCTCTCTCCCTCGCTCTCGTTCTCGCTCTCTCGATTTCTCTTGTGTTATGTCTTAATCTCTGGTAACTACAGTCAGAGCATTCTGCTGGCCTTTTTGCTATTTCTCTTCTTTCTCTCTCTGTCTCTCTCTCTCTCTCTCTCTCCTTGCCTTGCGTTTCTTCCTGCCGGATGGAGAAACACAAGCAGCCTCTCAATGGTTCCCCCCTTGCACCCCTGAAAAAAAAAAAAAAGGCCCAACAACCAGCTTTTTCTCTTGACCCAACTGACTTCTCCCCTTTAAATACCCACTGCTCCTAGAGCTTTCCCCAAACAATTTTTCCCCTCTCCTTCTCTTGCGATTTGTCCAGCTCTCAGATTCTCGGCTCTACAGAATTCCTGATGGCCCAGGCGAGTATCTTCGGCAGACTGCTGAATGGACAGATGAAGGAGACAGCAGGATGAAAGGACTGTTCAGAAAGGAAGGAGGCATGAGAGAGGTAGAAATGAGGTTACCACTTAACGGAGTGTAAGAAGAGATGGAAGTGTGAAGGGAACAAGGCATCCAAGGAGGCAACTGAAGGATGCATGGAGCACCGAAATTTGTGGGAAAAAGAAGGAGGAGAAGGAGCGAAGACACCATCCTTCCAGCCTGGCCCGGTACTTTACCATCTTTCTGTTTGTTTACTTATTAATCCATCATTTGTCATTTTTCATTCTGCATGAATGTATTGTTTCTGTTGTATTTTATCTGTTTTCACTTTCTCTACATACCTCAATTTGCTTTCTACTCAACGTCAATCAGTTTTTGATCAGTCAGGGGTTGAAAAAAAAAATTCCACTGGTGATCAGGTACTAATCTTTCATTTACAGACTGTTAGTTTTCCTTTTTTACCCTGTGTCACATATTGGTGGCAGCACATAGGGCCTAGAGGGTAGGAAAGCCAGACTGTATGTGTTTGGTATGTGTGTGTGTGTGTGTGTGTGTGTGCATACTTGTGTGCGGTGCATGTGTGAGTGTGTAGTGTATGCATGTGTGTGTGCTGGCATTATTGTTCTATCATTCCTTCACTCCTGGTAATTCCTCTTGTGAAGCCCTACTATTGTGTTAATAAATAGAGGGACCAAATATGTTTCACGATTATATGGATATGCAATGCCAAGCCCTGTGTTAGCATGTTAGAGTTTGGATAGATATGCATGTGCGTTTGTGTGTGCATGCATGCGTGTGTGTGTGTGTGTGTGTGTGTGTGTGTGTGTGTGTGTGTGTGTGCGTGTGTGTGTGTGTATGAGCATGAGATCCATGCTTGTATGTGCATGTGTGCATGTATGGGGTGCTAAACATTTGGAGGAATCTCCCAATCATTACAGATATCACCATCACAAACCTTTCATCCCACAATGAATTTTTTCATGCATTTCACCCCCATTTCCATTTGGACAGTTATGGATTTTAGGCCTGAGCACAGATTCAAACAATAGATGATACTACAGGGGACAAGCTTTTCCAACTACTCCAATCATAGGAAGTGGAGCCATAGCAAAACATTATGTAATTATTGTTTCGCTGACCTAGATGTTTTAACATTGATGTTGGCGTGTTGTGATTGTGTCAGGGACAAACTGTTTCCTAATATTTGTCCAGGAAAAAAGTATACATGCAAAATATTAGGTGCAATTTTCTTCATTCAAGAAGTCACTTTATGATAGTAGAACATGTTTTTGGGTTGCTTATTACCTTATTATCATATTTAAATGCCATAAATTAGATTATCACTTTCCTTTCCTTTTATCTTATCATCCTGTAAATTATATATTAGTTTATTTATTTTTGTGTAACATATTTTCTGCATTTCCCAAGTTGTGCCCTTGGGACATAGTTTTGCAGACAATGAATCTGTGAACAGTGTCTACGTATAATCATCTATATGAATATTTATAAGCCTGATTTTTGGAACTGGTGTGGAAGTGGGTCTGTGAGCTAGTTAGTGAGTTGTTTGAGTATGTTATAGGTTTGTAAAATGTGTTTTAAATATGAATCTTTTGTTCCTTGAATGTCTTTAGGGCAGTATTTCCAATGACTGATGATTGGCATGGATATTGAGGTGTATGCTGTGTATGACTAATATTTGTTCATTATGCACTAAAACAAAGTCTTAATGTGTTTCATGAGTGTTTGTTTGGTGACCAAATAGTAAGTTGTTTGTTTTTGTAGACACAGCTTTAAATTGTTGCTTTGTATGAAACACTTTACTAAACTTTGTTTTACTGACTAAGTTACTGACTTTACTAAAATTAAAATTAAATTTTATTTTATTCTTTGTAGTGTTACAGTGGTATTTTTAAGAGATGCATTGTCATTATTGATAATCAGTTGGGTATGATATACTGATGCATGGTCATTTTTAATTGCAGCACATGCCTTGACAAGGCTGTTGGTCATAAGCAAAGGCTTTGAGATATGTTTACCTTCTTAACACAAGCTCATAAGCAGAAGTCAGTGTTATTATTAACATGGTCATTTGATACAATATAATATACTTACAGGATTGATTAAGAGATTACAGATGTTAATCTTTTATTGCTGGTGATACACAGCATGCTGTAAAAGTTTAGATTACATTTGTGGCATTTAGCAGACGCTCTTATCCAGAGCGACTTCCATGTCCTAATTACAGCGACAGTCCCCCTAGAGCATTAAGGGTTAAGGGTCTTGCTCAGGGACCCAGTGATGGTAGTGCTAGAGGTGGTATTCGAACCTGGGACCTCTTGAGCCATAAGTCCATAGGCAAGTACCCTACCACTAGACCACCACCACCCCATTTTGGCCAACAAAGGTCTGAAGCTGATGAAGTCGATCAGTTACACCACTATCAAATTACTGATAATATTCACAAAAGCATTACAACACTGTGGTCTAGCTGTGTTCCCCATGATTGGCTGCTTAACATTGAACATTGCCTGTTGCTGGATACCATGTGTTTGTGCCCTGACCCTATCCTTATTTTTTTGTGCTTGGCATCTGGGGGTGTCATAATGTGAGGAACAAGGAAAAGTTTTGTTTGGAGAAGGGTGGAATGGACGTAATTTTTTTATATCAAAGATTGCATGAGGTGAGTGTCTGGGACTGCAAGTATCAGACAGAAAGGAGGAGAAAAAGCACTTGGCAGCACCATGCCCTGTTTGATATTGAGCCATCCGGAGCAATCTCTGGGACTTTCCAGAACAAATCACCTTTGATTCTGACATGAGAGAGCAAGAAAGAGAGAGAGAGAGAAAGCAAAAAGAAAGAGAGAAGAGATGATGCCAATGTGTCAGGGTCCCTAGTGCTATGAAATATTACTCACACTGTCTGTTTATGTAATCTTATGTAACCCTGGCAACTGCAGAAGCTTTGCATTTGGGCTTCAGGCTTGCGATATGAGGCAAAAGTTTGGTTTAAAAATAAAAAATATTTTTATGCACACATATATATATATAATTTTTATAAATATACTTTACATTTACCAGACACTCTCATCCAGAGCAACTTCCATGTCCTAATTACAGGGACAGTCCCCCTGGAGAAATTCAGGGTTAAGGGTCTTACTCAGAGGTAGTAGTGCCAGAGGTGGGATTTGAACCTGGGAACTTTTGAGCCATAGGTACATAGGCAAGTACCCTACCACTAGACCACCACCATTTGCTTATGTTCAGTTGTTTATGTTCAGTGCTTCATTATGTTAAATCAGGTGAGCTGCTGATGGAGTTGCAGAGTTTGTGGTGGCTGAGTGCAGAGAAATCTGAAAACCTGTGTTCTTAAAACCTGCTCCTTAGATGACAACTACATACTTGCCACTTTTATACTGAATTTATCATTTATCAATCATTTATACTAAATATATCGTATTAAAATGTATTCTGATGATGTACTGTGGTATTGGAATAAGTTAAAACAAACTTTCTGGTTGACAGTTTTAATCAATTTGCTCAAGTGCAAAAAGTGGCTCTTAAGCATAGACAAGATACATTATCGGTTAGATAACACCAGTTATTCATTACGCACTCATCACACTCAGAATTCAAGCCAGTAATCTCAGCTACACTGCCTGCCCAAAAAAAGCAAATAGGTAAGAGCGTCCAGTTGGATAATTACTGCATGGATGATTATGTTTTAGTACGTTAGTTTATATTGTAGTTCTTGTTATCAATAAATAATGAACATTTTGCTGTTGTATGAGATATCAAAGCAAATCTGAGCGCATTGACTACAAAATAAAAAAGCAAAGATAATGTGCTATAACTTACCAAGCTGTGCTTTTGTTATAGTCTTAATATTCTAATTATACACAACTAAAAGGTTCAAACTGAGGCCATATTTAGATGTACTTTGTGTATTTTTCTGATGATCATATAAATGGGATCTCATGTTAAACAGCATGTAAAATACAGAATTCTAAACATAAATGTTAATCCAGCTCTCAGGAAATATACATAAAAACAAAACATACTAAGTGTTGATACAAGTGTAACCATAATAGTAAGGCACATTCTCAATGAGCTGTAACAATTATTACAAGTATCAAGCTGGTTTCTTTAAGTAGCTTAAGTTGAATAAATAGCTTCCATTTTCCAATAAATAGCTTCCATTCAATAGCTTCCATGTAACTGGGCCATGTAGTATTGCTATAATCACACAAAATCTGTTTTGAATCCCAAACTGTACCTGGGGCAGCGGTGGCCTAGCGGTTAGGGCGCTAGCTGCATGATCGGAGGATTGGGGGTTCAAACCCCTTCCCAATAGGTTACCCTGAGGTACTCTTGAGCAAGGTACCGTCCCCCTCACTGCTCCCCGGGCGCTTTCAATAGCTGCCCACTGCTGCATGGGTTTGAGTGTGCATGGGTTAAATGCAGAGGTCCAATTTCGTTGTGGTTCATGTGTGCTGTGCCATGACCTCGCAATGACAAGGGTTGTCACTTTCACTTCACTTTTTTTTTCTACCTGACTGTGAGGACCTCCAAGCCTGTAGTTGAGCTTATTAATTAGAGCTGCTTCTTATCTTTTATCTTCTTCTGTGGTAAACCCCTATAAATTTGGGATGCCACCTTGGCCTCTCCCTCTTTCTACAATTCCCCTGAGGGAGAGGTTAGTGTCTTTTTTTTATTTTTATTGATGTTTAATCCATCCTGTAATTTCTTATTATTTTGTGTGGATTTCAGTTTATCATCATGACATTAATATTTTGATGTAAAAGTACTGCTAATGCTAGCATTAATAAATGAGGTTGCTAGCATTCAATAGCTTCAATAAATCAAGCTAAATCCTGTTGGTCTGTATTTATGTGCTTAGAAGCTGGAGTGGGCGCAAAACTTATTTGGAGGTGTTTGTTTTGTACATGTATTATTTTTTGTACATATTTTAATTCCAAATATGTGTATATATAAGCGCACATGTGCCACCGGCCCTCTTTCTACAATTCCCCAGATAAACTCCAAGGTCGCGTCCACATAAACTACACAACGCAGTCCACCGGTCACATTTACATCTATTTCATTAGGGAAGGCAGGTGCCAGCAGGCAAGTTTAGTGTATGCTTTGGTACATAGTAGTGTCAAAAAGTATTGAAATATGAGAGGGTGACAGGTGTTTGTTGTCACAGAGGTGATTTCTGTTCGAACTAAAAAAAAAAAAAACTAACATAGACCAAAAAACAATGCAAAGATTAGCCACTAAATATGAATCTTTACTAAAATGATAAAAAAGCCAAAATAATTTACATAGAAACACATCCATCTTAATCAGGAAGAATTTTATCATGCAGCAAGACAAATAATCAATAATCAATTAAAAAACAATCAATTAAGTCAATAACTTAATCTTAACTCTATTGAGTGTGGACTCCTTTGAAGAAGATACTGATGAGAGAAAACCCCCAAACCTGGACCCATAACCAAAAAAGAAACAAATCAGTGGGTTGCAGGCTTGATGCAGTTATTGCGAAACAGGTCTATGCAACCAAATATTAAGTGTCATTTACTTTAATTTACTTTTGCTCATTAGAAAATTGGTGTGGTCGGTTACAAAGACTGCTTGTTTCTGTGTAATTTTAAAGTATTTTTATGTAAATACCTGGAAAACAAAATTCGAAAATCTGGTCTCATATTCATCTTTTTACCTCAAGCCCAACATCTCTTCAGTGCATAGCAAAAAAAATTAACTGGCCTTGCTGTTTCAACACTTTTGGTATGAACTGTTCATTGGAAAAAGTTTAAACATAGATTGCTCACAGTCTGGGATGCTTTTACTCTTTTTCTCTTCTGTTCTTCTGTTCTGTTCTCTAGAGTGTTTTAGTTAGCTACCAGTGTCATTTATCACTTGAACAAGTTAGTTAGTTTGTAATAACTGTAGTTACGCAGTAACAGTGCTATTGTTACACTGTTGTTATAGATGGACCACAGTTGTTTAGCTCTTGTAGTAACACTGGTGTGTCTGAAGTTGACTAACATGCATTAATGTAATCCACCTGGAATCGCACACACAACACCAGTAGTTTTTTTGTTTAATTTTGTTTTCATTTTTCTTTGGCCTTCAGTGTTAGGATGTCACTACACAGCTTTTAGAGACACCTATTATAAAGTAGGACCAAACACTTTGTGTTACACTTCAGCTCTCCAATGCATGAGCATGTGATGTGTAAGTACAATGGCAGAACAAACTTTAAGTGTGCCAAGTATCAGGCAGTCACTCAACCATGCAACTCCCCTTCATTTGTGGAGGTGTGGAGTCTCCAATGCCAGTCCCGTTCCTTTACACAGCAAAGCAGTTCCTCCTTACCTACTCGACTATATCTTCTAATACCCTGTGTCTCACACACTACAAAAGATAAATGTGTATAAGTGCAGTATGTGTAATTTGCATACTTGTCAGGTTCCATGTTGTTTTAGTACTATAGCACCCACATTTCTATTCGTGGATAAATCAAGTTTGTCCAACTCTGCGTCTTGTGGATTAATACATACCATTCAATCATGAAACTAATGGATTTTAATCGTACAAACCCATTAATTACCATTTGCACAGAATTGTCACGCCAGTGCTGGATGAAAAGAATAGATTTTTATTGTCTTCTTTGTTTTTTTCTTTTTCTTTCGGCTGCTCCCGTTTAGGGGATAAAGTGGATAAACTGTCTCCATTTCTTACGGTCCTCCGCACCTTCCTGCTTCAAACCAACCACCTGCATGTCCTCTCTAACCACGTAAGCCTTAAAACCTCCTAAACCTCTTTGGTCTTCCTCTTCTCCTCTTTCCTGGCAGCTTAATCTTCAACATCCTCTTCCCAATATAATCCTGGTCTCTCCTCTGGACATGTCCAAACCAATGCAACCTTGCTTCTCTAACCTTGTCTCCAAGACGTCTTACCTGAGCTGTCCCTCAAATATACTAATTTCTAATCCTGTCCATCCTCATCACACCCAACGAAAATCTCAGCATCTTTAACTCTGACACCTCCAGCTCCACCTCCTGTCTTTCTGTCAGTGCCACCGTCTCCAAGCCATACATCATAGCTTGTCTCACTGCTATCCTGTAAACCTTCCCTTTTACTCTATCTGATACCCGTCTGTCACAAATCACTTCAGCCACTCTTCTCCACCCATTCCAACCTGCCTGCACTTTCTTCACCTCTCTCCCACATTCTTTGCCGTTACACTGAACCGTTGATCCCAAGTATTTCAACTCCTCCACCTTTGTTACCTCTATTCCCTGCGTCCTAAACACTCCACTTTCCTCCCTTTCATTCACACTCATGTATTCTGTTTTTGACCTACTCACTGTCATTCTTCTCCTCTCTAAAGCATATCTCCACCTTTTCAGGTTCTCCTCAAGCTCCTCCCTACTCTCACTGCAAATCATAATATAATCCGCAAACATCATCGTCCAGGGAGACTCCTGCCTAACCTCATCTGTCAACCTGTCCATTACTGTCGCGAACAATCCTTGATGCAATCCAACCTCTACCTTAAATGCATCCATCACTCCCACTGCAGATCTCACCACTGTTACACTGCCATCATACATATCCTGAACTACTCTCACATACTTCTCTACAACACCTGACTTCCTCATACAAAACCACAACTCCTCTCTAGGCACCCTGTCATATGCTTTCTCCAAGTCCACAAAGGCACAATGCAGCTCCTTCTGTCCTTCTCTGTACTTCTCCATCAATACCCTCAGAGTAAATATTGCATCTTTAGTGCTCATTTTCGGCATAAAACCACACTGCTGTTCACCTGTTTTCTTAACCTGCTTCCACTACTCTTTCCCATAACTTCATGCTGTGGCTGATCAACTTTATCCCTCTATAGTTGCTACAGCTCTGTGCATCACCTTTATTCTTGAAAATCGGTACCAGTACACTTTGTGTCCACTCCTCAGGCATCCTCTCACTTTCCAAGATTGTGTTAAACAATCTGGTCAGAAACTCAACTGCCATCTCCCCTAAACATCTCCATGCTTCCACTGGAATGTCAACCAGTCCAACAGCCTTTCCATTCTTCATCCTCTTCATCACTGTCCTTACCTCCATCTTGCTTATTTGCTGCACTTCCTGGTTCACTTTCCTCACATCATCCAATCTTCTGTCTCTCTCATTTTCTTCATTCATCAGCCCCTCAAAGTATTCCTTCCATCTGCTCAACACGTTCAGTTCACCTGTGAGTACGTTTCCATTTCTTTCTTTAGTCGCCCAGACCTGCCGCACATCTTTCCCAGCTCTGTCTCTCAGTCTAGCCAATCGGTATAGGTCCTTATCTCCCTCCTTACTGTCCAACCTCTCATACAATTCACCAAACACCTTATCTTTGGCCTTTGCCAATGCTTACTTCACCCTGTGGTTCATCTCCTTGTACACCTGTCTACTTTCTTCATCTCTCTGACTGTCCCACATCTTCTTTGCCTCCCTTGTCTTTTTTATACACTCCTGTACTTCTCGGTTCCACCACCAGGTTTCTTTGTTCTCCTTCTTCCTTCCAGATGTCACACCACTTTTCTAGCTGTCTGCCTTATCACTTCTGCAGTAGTTTCCCAGCAATCCGGTAGCTCTTCAACACCTCCCAGTGCCTGTGTTAACTCCTGCCTGAATTCCAGCTCCTCCTTCAGTCCTCCTCCTTCAGTTTCCACCACTTGATCCTTGACTCTGCCCTCACTTTCCTCCTCTTCTTGGTCGCCAAGGTCATCCTACAGACCACCATCCTATGCTGTTTAGCCCTGTCCCTGCTTTGCACTCCAATCTCCTTCAGACTGACCCTCCTGCAAAGGATATAATCCACCTGTGTGCATCTTCCTCCACTGTTAAATGTCACCCTGCGCTCCTCCCTCTTCTTAAAATAAGTATTAACTACAGCCATTTCCATCCTTTTCACAAAATCTACAACCATCTGACCTTCAGCATTCCTCTCCTTGACATCATATCTACCCATCACCTCCTCATCACCTCTGTTCACCCTGTTCACCAACATGACCATTAAAATCTGCACCAATCACCACTCTCTCTCCCCTGGGTACACTCTCTATCACTTCATTTAACTCACTCCTGGATTCTTCTTTCTCTTCCATCTTACAACCAACTTGTGGGGCAAAAGCACTAACAACATTCATTATCACCCCTTCAACTTCCAGTTTCAAACTCATCACCCTATCTGACACCCTCTTCACCTCCAAAACAATCTTCACATACTCTTCCTTCAGGATAACACCTATCCCATTCCTCCTTCCATCCACACCATGATAAAACAATTTAAACCCTCCTCCAATACACCTGGCCTTACTACCCTTCCATCTAGTCTCTTGCACACATAAAATGTCAACCTTCCTTCTCTCCATTATATCAGCTAATACGCTACCTTTTCCAGCCATGCTGTCAACATTCAAAGTCCCTACCCTTACTTCCACTCTCCTCCCATCCTTTCTCTCCTCCTCCCTCTGAACATGCCTTCCTCCTCCTCTTCTTCTTCTTCTTTGGCCAATAGTAGTCCAATTTCCACCAGCACCCTGTAGACTAACAGCACTGGTGGCAGTCGTTGTTAACTCTGGCCTCGATCGATCCAGTATGGAAGTTTGTTTCGTTGTCCTCATATTGATTTGGCTAAATTTTACACAGGATGCCTTTCCTGACGTTTCCCTCCCCATTTATCTGGGCTTGGGTCCGGTGCAAAGAAATACACTGGCTTGTGCATCCCTAAAGGCTGGGTTAAATAGATTTTTATTGTAAGGTTTGCTATTAAGATATATATGCTAACTCTATTAAAGTATAAAATTAGTTTGTGTGTTATTGCTTATGTTATGGACAGTGGAACAATGTGTCACTGTCATTAGTATTAGTGTCAAACAGAGGCACTTCCCAACCTCTAATATATTTATTTAATAGCTTTTCTCCCAAAATTTTGTTCTGAAAATGTGGACAATGCAGTTAAAACTAGTAAACTGGTTAAATAATTCACAATTCAGTGGTTATACATTTATTATTTTGGATTTATTATTTTTTATTATTTAATGATCGTATTTATATAAAAGAAAATTAAATTTTACTTTATATATTTTACTTTGTTTTGGTGGATAATGTTTCATTACAAAAATCTGTGATTAAGTGATTATACATTTAATATTTCTATTGCAAAATTTTGTGTATAAAATTTTACAGAATGTTTTTTATTCAACAGAATTTGCACAGACTGTGGGTATGGGGGAAACCAGGCTGTCTGCTAAGGTAAAATAACTAATTTAGCAGTTTTCCTCAGTAAGATTGCAATGTCAAGTTAAGAACTATGTTTATCACATTTCCTTGCAGGCAATGTTTCTGATTTGTTAAGGTGGTTTTCAGTCTCGATAATGAAAAGACTTCAGTTCATTTAGGTTTCTCTTTTTTTTCTTTCTTTCTTTCTTTCTTTCTTTCTTTCTTTCTTTCTTTCTTT
>JABMDN010022041.1:0-11717 GCA_017165825.1 Hepsetus odoe
CTACACACACACACACACACACACACACACACACACACACACACACACATACACACACACACACTTGCATACAGTCAACTCCTACAAACCTCTTCCCCTCCCCCTCACCATATCTCTCCCCTTTTTGTCCCCCTTGTCCTCTCTCCTCCTTCCCCTCATGCCCCCCCCGCCCCCACCCCCCACACACTCCTCTCACTTACAGCCTCCAAGCAGTATTCAACCCTGTATCTGAAAGAGAGATATTGGGGGAAAAGTGGGAGAGAAAGTGAGAGAGATGAGAGAGGGGGATGGGCTGCCAAACAGAATTTATAGTTCAAGTGCATGTAGAGAGAATGAAAGAAAGTAGAAAAGCAAAGCTGGGAGAAGTGTGCAGTCTCCCATTTCTCATACACTTTCTCTTTTCTTCATTCTGTATTTCTCTGTTTCCAAAGTGAGAGATATTTGCCCAGGAATGAAGGTTGGCAGTGGTGGTGGGGGGTTGAGGGAAAGAAAGAAAATCGAAGTCCAGAGAAGAGCCAAGGAAAAGAAAATGTATTCCAGTCCCCCTCCCATTAACTCTCCCCTCCGTCACACTCCTCCTTCTTCCCTGCCTCTTGTGAACCCCAGTCTCTTTTTTTCTTTTGCTATCAATTGCTCTCTCACTCTCCGTCTCTCCCCTCCCACCTCTTCATGCACTTGCATTTGATCACACATGCATGCACCCCTTACTGTCTTCCTCTCTTACGCATGACTCTCTCTCTCTCTCTCTCTCTCACTCTCACTCTCTCGCTCTCTCTCTCTCTCTCCCTCTCTCTCTCTCCCTCGCTCTCGTTCTCGCTCTCTCGATTTCTCTTGTGTTATGTCTTAATCTCTGGTAACTACAGTCAGAGCATTCTGCTGGCCTTTTTGCTATTTCTCTTCTTTCTCTCTCTGTCTCTCTCTCTCTCTCTCTCTCCTTGCCTTGCGTTTCTTCCTGCCGGATGGAGAAACACAAGCAGCCTCTCAATGGTTCCCCCCTTGCACCCCTGAAAAAAAAAAAAAAGGCCCAACAACCAGCTTTTTCTCTTGACCCAACTGACTTCTCCCCTTTAAATACCCACTGCTCCTAGAGCTTTCCCCAAACAATTTTTCCCCTCTCCTTCTCTTGCGATTTGTCCAGCTCTCAGATTCTCGGCTCTACAGAATTCCTGATGGCCCAGGCGAGTATCTTCGGCAGACTGCTGAATGGACAGATGAAGGAGACAGCAGGATGAAAGGACTGTTCAGAAAGGAAGGAGGCATGAGAGAGGTAGAAATGAGGTTACCACTTAACGGAGTGTAAGAAGAGATGGAAGTGTGAAGGGAACAAGGCATCCAAGGAGGCAACTGAAGGATGCATGGAGCACCGAAATTTGTGGGAAAAAGAAGGAGGAGAAGGAGCGAAGACACCATCCTTCCAGCCTGGCCCGGTACTTTACCATCTTTCTGTTTGTTTACTTATTAATCCATCATTTGTCATTTTTCATTCTGCATGAATGTATTGTTTCTGTTGTATTTTATCTGTTTTCACTTTCTCTACATACCTCAATTTGCTTTCTACTCAACGTCAATCAGTTTTTGATCAGTCAGGGGTTGAAAAAAAAAATTCCACTGGTGATCAGGTACTAATCTTTCATTTACAGACTGTTAGTTTTCCTTTTTTACCCTGTGTCACATATTGGTGGCAGCACATAGGGCCTAGAGGGTAGGAAAGCCAGACTGTATGTGTTTGGTATGTGTGTGTGTGTGTGTGTGTGTGTGTGCATACTTGTGTGCGGTGCATGTGTGAGTGTGTAGTGTATGCATGTGTGTGTGCTGGCATTATTGTTCTATCATTCCTTCACTCCTGGTAATTCCTCTTGTGAAGCCCTACTATTGTGTTAATAAATAGAGGGACCAAATATGTTTCACGATTATATGGATATGCAATGCCAAGCCCTGTGTTAGCATGTTAGAGTTTGGATAGATATGCATGTGCGTTTGTGTGTGCATGCATGCGTGTGTGTGTGTGTGTGTGTGTGTGTGTGTGTGTGTGTGTGTGTGTGCGTGTGTGTGTGTGTATGAGCATGAGATCCATGCTTGTATGTGCATGTGTGCATGTATGGGGTGCTAAACATTTGGAGGAATCTCCCAATCATTACAGATATCACCATCACAAACCTTTCATCCCACAATGAATTTTTTCATGCATTTCACCCCCATTTCCATTTGGACAGTTATGGATTTTAGGCCTGAGCACAGATTCAAACAATAGATGATACTACAGGGGACAAGCTTTTCCAACTACTCCAATCATAGGAAGTGGAGCCATAGCAAAACATTATGTAATTATTGTTTCGCTGACCTAGATGTTTTAACATTGATGTTGGCGTGTTGTGATTGTGTCAGGGACAAACTGTTTCCTAATATTTGTCCAGGAAAAAAGTATACATGCAAAATATTAGGTGCAATTTTCTTCATTCAAGAAGTCACTTTATGATAGTAGAACATGTTTTTGGGTTGCTTATTACCTTATTATCATATTTAAATGCCATAAATTAGATTATCACTTTCCTTTCCTTTTATCTTATCATCCTGTAAATTATATATTAGTTTATTTATTTTTGTGTAACATATTTTCTGCATTTCCCAAGTTGTGCCCTTGGGACATAGTTTTGCAGACAATGAATCTGTGAACAGTGTCTACGTATAATCATCTATATGAATATTTATAAGCCTGATTTTTGGAACTGGTGTGGAAGTGGGTCTGTGAGCTAGTTAGTGAGTTGTTTGAGTATGTTATAGGTTTGTAAAATGTGTTTTAAATATGAATCTTTTGTTCCTTGAATGTCTTTAGGGCAGTATTTCCAATGACTGATGATTGGCATGGATATTGAGGTGTATGCTGTGTATGACTAATATTTGTTCATTATGCACTAAAACAAAGTCTTAATGTGTTTCATGAGTGTTTGTTTGGTGACCAAATAGTAAGTTGTTTGTTTTTGTAGACACAGCTTTAAATTGTTGCTTTGTATGAAACACTTTACTAAACTTTGTTTTACTGACTAAGTTACTGACTTTACTAAAATTAAAATTAAATTTTATTTTATTCTTTGTAGTGTTACAGTGGTATTTTTAAGAGATGCATTGTCATTATTGATAATCAGTTGGGTATGATATACTGATGCATGGTCATTTTTAATTGCAGCACATGCCTTGACAAGGCTGTTGGTCATAAGCAAAGGCTTTGAGATATGTTTACCTTCTTAACACAAGCTCATAAGCAGAAGTCAGTGTTATTATTAACATGGTCATTTGATACAATATAATATACTTACAGGATTGATTAAGAGATTACAGATGTTAATCTTTTATTGCTGGTGATACACAGCATGCTGTAAAAGTTTAGATTACATTTGTGGCATTTAGCAGACGCTCTTATCCAGAGCGACTTCCATGTCCTAATTACAGCGACAGTCCCCCTAGAGCATTAAGGGTTAAGGGTCTTGCTCAGGGACCCAGTGATGGTAGTGCTAGAGGTGGGATTCGAACCTGGGACCTCTTGAGCCATAAGTCCATAGGCAAGTACCCTACCACTAGACCACCACCACCCCATTTTGGCCAACAAAGGTCTGAAGCTGATGAAGTCGATCAGTTACACCACTATCAAATTACTGATAATATTCACAAAAGCATTACAACACTGTGGTCTAGCTGTGTTCCCCATGATTGGCTGCTTAACATTGAACATTGCCTGTTGCTGGATACCATGTGTTTGTGCCCTGACCCTATCCTTATTTTTTTGTGCTTGGCATCTGGGGGTGTCATAATGTGAGGAACAAGGAAAAGTTTTGTTTGGAGAAGGGTGGAATGGACGTAATTTTTTTATATCAAAGATTGCATGAGGTGAGTGTCTGGGACTGCAAGTATCAGACAGAAAGGAGGAGAAAAAGCACTTGGCAGCACCATGCCCTGTTTGATATTGAGCCATCCGGAGCAATCTCTGGGACTTTCCAGAACAAATCACCTTTGATTCTGACATGAGAGAGCAAGAAAGAGAGAGAGAGAGAAAGCAAAAAGAAAGAGAGAAGAGATGATGCCAATGTGTCAGGGTCCCTAGTGCTATGAAATATTACTCACACTGTCTGTTTATGTAATCTTATGTAACCCTGGCAACTGCAGAAGCTTTGCATTTGGGCTTCAGGCTTGCGATATGAGGCAAAAGTTTGGTTTAAAAATAAAAAATATTTTTATGCACACATATATATATATAATTTTTATAAATATACTTTACATTTACCAGACACTCTCATCCAGAGCAACTTCCATGTCCTAATTACAGGGACAGTCCCCCTGGAGAAATTCAGGTTTAAGGGTCTTACTCAGAGGTAGTAGTGCCAGAGGTGGGATTTGAACCTGGGAACTTTTGAGCCATAGGTACATAGGCAAGTACCCTACCACTAGACCACCACCATTTGCTTATGTTCAGTTGTTTATGTTCAGTGCTTCATTATGTTAAATCAGGTGAGCTGCTGATGGAGTTGCAGAGTTTGTGGTGGCTGAGTGCAGAGAAATCTGAAAACCTGTGTTCTTAAAACCTGCTCCTTAGATGACAACTACATACTTGCCACTTTTATACTGAATTTATCATTTATCAATCATTTATACTAAATATATCGTATTAAAATGTATTCTGATGATGTACTGTGGTATTGGAATAAGTTAAAACAAACTTTCTGGTTGACAGTTTTAATCAATTTGCTCAAGTGCAAAAAGTGGCTCTTAAGCATAGACAAGATACATTATCGGTTAGATAACACCAGTTATTCATTACGCACTCATCACACTCAGAATTCAAGCCAGTAATCTCAGCTACACTGCCTGCCCAAAAAAAGCAAATAGGTAAGAGCGTCCAGTTGGATAATTACTGCATGGATGATTATGTTTTAGTACGTTAGTTTATATTGTAGTTCTTGTTATCAATAAATAATGAACATTTTGCTGTTGTATGAGATATCAAAGCAAATCTGAGCGCATTGACTACAAAATAAAAAAGCAAAGATAATGTGCTATAACTTACCAAGCTGTGCTTTTGTTATAGTCTTAATATTCTAATTATACACAACTAAAAGGTTCAAACTGAGGCCATATTTAGATGTACTTTGTGTATTTTTCTGATGATCATATAAATGGGATCTCATGTTAAACAGCATGTAAAATACAGAATTCTAAACATAAATGTTAATCCAGCTCTCAGGAAATATACATAAAAACAAAACATACTAAGTGTTGATACAAGTGTAACCATAATAGTAAGGCACATTCTCAATGAGCTGTAACAATTATTACAAGTATCAAGCTGGTTTCTTTAAGTAGCTTAAGTTGAATAAATAGCTTCCATTTTCCAATAAATAGCTTCCATTCAATAGCTTCCATGTAACTGGGCCATGTAGTATTGCTATAATCACACAAAATCTGTTTTGAATCCCAAACTGTACCTGGGGCAGCGGTGGCCTAGCGGTTAGGGCGCTAGCTGCATGATCGGAGGATTGGGGGTTCAAACCCCTTCCCAATAGGTTACCCTGAGGTACTCTTGAGCAAGGTACCGTCCCCCTCACTGCTCCCCGGGCGCTTTCAATAGCTGCCCACTGCTGCATGGGTTTGAGTGTGCATGGGTTAAATGCAGAGGTCCAATTTCGTTGTGGTTCATGTGTGCTGTGCCATGACCTCGCAATGACAAGGGTTGTCACTTTCACTTCACTTTTTTTTTCTACCTGACTGTGAGGACCTCCAAGCCTGTAGTTGAGCTTATTAATTAGAGCTGCTTCTTATCTTTTATCTTCTTCTGTGGTAAACCCCTATAAATTTGGGATGCCACCTTGGCCTCTCCCTCTTTCTACAATTCCCCTGAGGGAGAGGTTAGTGTCTTTTTTTTATTTTTATTGATGTTTAATCCATCCTGTAATTTCTTATTATTTTGTGTGGATTTCAGTTTATCATCATGACATTAATATTTTGATGTAAAAGTACTGCTAATGCTAGCATTAATAAATGAGGTTGCTAGCATTCAATAGCTTCAATAAATCAAGCTAAATCCTGTTGGTCTGTATTTATGTGCTTAGAAGCTGGAGTGGGCGCAAAACTTATTTGGAGGTGTTTGTTTTGTACATGTATTATTTTTTGTACATATTTTAATTCCAAATATGTGTATATATAAGCGCACATGTGCCACCGGCCCTCTTTCTACAATTCCCCAGATAAACTCCAAGGTCGCGTCCACATAAACTACACAACGCAGTCCACCGGTCACATTTACATCTATTTCATTAGGGAAGGCAGGTGCCAGCAGGCAAGTTTAGTGTATGCTTTGGTACATAGTAGTGTCAAAAAGTATTGAAATATGAGAGGGTGACAGGTGTTTGTTGTCACAGAGGTGATTTCTGTTCGAACTAAAAAAAAAAAAAACTAACATAGACCAAAAAACAATGCAAAGATTAGCCACTAAATATGAATCTTTACTAAAATGATAAAAAAGCCAAAATAATTTACATAGAAACACATCCATCTTAATCAGGAAGAATTTTATCATGCAGCAAGACAAATAATCAATAATCAATTAAAAAACAATCAATTAAGTCAATAACTTAATCTTAACTCTATTGAGTGTGGACTCCTTTGAAGAAGATACTGATGAGAGAAAACCCCCAAACCTGGACCCATAACCAAAAAAGAAACAAATCAGTGGGTTGCAGGCTTGATGCAGTTATTGCGAAACAGGTCTATGCAACCAAATATTAAGTGTCATTTACTTTAATTTACTTTTGCTCATTAGAAAATTGGTGTGGTCGGTTACAAAGACTGCTTGTTTCTGTGTAATTTTAAAGTATTTTTATGTAAATACCTGGAAAACAAAATTCGAAAATCTGGTCTCATATTCATCTTTTTACCTCAAGCCCAACATCTCTTCAGTGCATAGCAAAAAAAATTAACTGGCCTTGCTGTTTCAACACTTTTGGTATGAACTGTTCATTGGAAAAAGTTTAAACATAGATTGCTCACAGTCTGGGATGCTTTTACTCTTTTTCTCTTCTGTTCTTCTGTTCTGTTCTCTAGAGTGTTTTAGTTAGCTACCAGTGTCATTTATCACTTGAACAAGTTAGTTAGTTTGTAATAACTGTAGTTACGCAGTAACAGTGCTATTGTTACACTGTTGTTATAGATGGACCACAGTTGTTTAGCTCTTGTAGTAACACTGGTGTGTCTGAAGTTGACTAACATGCATTAATGTAATCCACCTGGAATCGCACACACAACACCAATAGTTTTTTTGTTTAATTTTGTTTTCATTTTTCTTTGGCCTTCAGTGTTAGGATGTCACTACACAGCTTTTAGAGACACCTATTATAAAGTAGGACCAAACACTTTGTGTTACACTTCAGCTCTCCAATGCATGAGCATGTGATGTGTAAGTACAATGGCAGAACAAACTTTAAGTGTGCCAAGTATCAGGCAGTCACTCAACCATGCAACTCCCCTTCATTTGTGGAGGTGTGGAGTCTCCAATGCCAGT
This sequence comes from Hepsetus odoe, assembly GCA_017165825.1. Classification (NCBI taxonomy): domain Eukaryota; kingdom Metazoa; phylum Chordata; class Actinopteri; order Characiformes; family Hepsetidae; genus Hepsetus; species Hepsetus odoe. The sequence goes on from JABMDN010022041.1 coordinate 7,547, forward strand.
CCCGTTCCTTTACACAGCAAAGCAGTTCCTCCTTACCTACTCGACTATATCTTCTAATACCCTGTGTCTCACACACTACAAATGATAAATGTGTATAAGTGCAGTATGTGTAATTTGCATACTTGTCAGGTTCCATGTTGTTTTAGTACTATAGCACCCACATTTCTATTCGTGGATAAATCAAGTTTGTCCAACTCTGCGTCTTGTGGATTAATACATACCATTCAATCATGAAACTAATGGATTTTAATCGTACAAACCCATTAATTACCATTTGCACAGAATTGTCACGCCAGTGCTGGATGAAAAGAATAGATTTTTATTGTCTTCTTTGTTTTTTTCTTTTTCTTTCGGCTGCTCCCGTTTAGGGGATAAAGTGGATAAACTGTCTCCATTTCTTACGGTCCTCCGCACCTTCCTGCTTCAAACCAACCACCTGCATGTCCTCTCTAACCACGTAAGCCTTAAAACCTCCTAAACCTCTTTGGTCTTCCTCTTCTCCTCTTTCCTGGCAGCTTAATCTTCAACATCCTCTTCCCAATATAATCCTGGTCTCTCCTCTGGACATGTCCAAACCAATGCAACCTTGCTTCTCTAACCTTGTCTCCAAGACGTCTTACCTGAGCTGTCCCTCAAATATACTAATTTCTAATCCTGTCCATCCTCATCACACCCAACGAAAATCTCAGCATCTTTAACTCTGACACCTCCAGCTCCACCTCCTGTCTTTCTGTCAGTGCCACCGTCTCCAAGCCATACATCATAGCTTGTCTCACTGCTATCCTGTAAACCTTCCCTTTTACTCTATCTGATACCCGTCTGTCACAAATCACTTCAGCCACTCTTCTCCACCCATTCCAACCTGCCTGCACTTTCTTCACCTCTCTCCCACATTCTTTGCCGTTACACTGAACCGTTGATCCCAAGTATTTCAACTCCTCCACCTTTGTTACCTCTATTCCCTGCGTCCTAAACACTCCACTTTCCTCCCTTTCATTCACACTCATGTATTCTGTTTTTGACCTACTCACTTTCATTCTTCTCCTCTCTAAAGCATATCTCCACCTTTTCAGGTTCTCCTCAAGCTCCTCCCTACTCTCACTGCAAATCATAATATAATCCGCAAACATCATCGTCCAGGGAGACTCCTGCCTAACCTCATCTGTCAACCTGTCCATTACTGTCGCGAACAATCCTTGATGCAATCCAACCTCTACCTTAAATGCATCCATCACTCCCACTGCAGATCTCACCACTGTTACACTGCCATCATACATATCCTGAACTACTCTCACATACTTCTCTACAACACCTGACTTCCTCATACAAAACCACAACTCCTCTCTAGGCACCCTGTCATATGCTTTCTCCAAGTCCACAAAGGCACAATGCAGCTCCTTCTGTCCTTCTCTGTACTTCTCCATCAATACCCTCAGAGTAAATATTGCATCTTTAGTGCTCATTTTCGGCATAAAACCACACTGCTGTTCACCTGTTTTCTTAACCTGCTTCCACTACTCTTTCCCATAACTTCATGCTGTGGCTGATCAACTTTATCCCTCTATAGTTGCTACAGCTCTGTGCATCACCTTTATTCTTGAAAATCGGTACCAGTACACTTTGTGTCCACTCCTCAGGCATCCTCTCACTTTCCAAGATTGTGTTAAACAATCTGGTCAGAAACTCAACTGCCATCTCCCCTAAACATCTCCATGCTTCCACTGGAATGTCAACCAGTCCAACAGCCTTTCCATTCTTCATCCTCTTCATCACTGTCCTTACCTCCATCTTGCTTATTTGCTGCACTTCCTGGTTCACTTTCCTCACATCATCCAATCTTCTGTCTCTCTCATTTTCTTCATTCATCAGCCCCTCAAAGTATTCCTTCCATCTGCTCAACACGTTCAGTTCACCTGTGAGTACGTTTCCATTTCTTTCTTTAGTCGCCCAGACCTGCCGCACATCTTTCCCAGCTCTGTCTCTCAGTCTAGCCAATCGGTATAGGTCCTTATCTCCCTCCTTACTGTCCAACCTCTCATACAATTCACCAAACACCTTATCTTTGGCCTTTGCCAATGCTTACTTCACCCTGTGGTTCATCTCCTTGTACACCTGTCTACTTTCTTCATCTCTCTGACTGTCCCACATCTTCTTTGCCTCCCTTGTCTTTTTTATACACTCCTGTACTTCTCGGTTCCACCACCAGGTTTCTTTGTTCTCCTTCTTCCTTCCAGATGTCACACCACTTTTCTAGCTGTCTGCCTTATCACTTCTGCAGTAGTTTCCCAGCAATCCGGTAGCTCTTCAACACCTCCCAGTGCCTGTGTTAACTCCTGCCTGAATTCCAGCTCCTCCTTCAGTCCTCCTCCTTCAGTTTCCACCACTTGATCCTTGACTCTGCCCTCACTTTCCTCCTCTTCTTGGTCGCCAAGGTCATCCTACAGACCACCATCCTATGCTGTTTAGCCCTGTCCCTGCTTTGCACTCCAATCTCCTTCAGACTGACCCTCCTGCAAAGGATATAATCCACCTGTGTGCATCTTCCTCCACTGTTAAATGTCACCCTGCGCTCCTCCCTCTTCTTAAAATAAGTATTAACTACAGCCATTTCCATCCTTTTCACAAAATCTACAACCATCTGACCTTCAGCATTCCTCTCCTTGACATCATATCTACCCATCACCTCCTCATCACCTCTGTTCACCCTGTTCACCAACATGACCATTAAAATCTGCACCAATCACCACTCTCTCTCCCCTGGGTACACTCTCTATCACTTCATTTAACTCACTCCTGGATTCTTCTTTCTCTTCCATCTTACAACCAACTTGTGGGGCAAAAGCACTAACAACATTCATTATCACCCCTTCAACTTCCAGTTTCAAACTCATCACCCTATCTGACACCCTCTTCACCTCCAAAACAATCTTCACATACTCTTCCTTCAGGATAACACCTATCCCATTCCTCCTTCCATCCACACCATGATAAAACAATTTAAACCCTCCTCCAATACACCTGGCCTTACTACCCTTCCATCTAGTCTCTTGCACACATAAAATGTCAACCTTCCTTCTCTCCATTATATCAGCTAATACGCTACCTTTTCCAGCCATGCTGTCAACATTCAAAGTCCCTACCCTTACTTCCACTCTCCTCCCATCCTTTCTCTCCTCCTCCCTCTGAACATGCCTTCCTCCTCCTCTTCTTCTTCTTCTTTGGCCAATAGTAGTCCAATTTCCACCAGCACCCTGTAGACTAACAGCACTGGTGGCAGTCGTTGTTAACTCTGGCCTCGATCGATCCAGTATGGAAGTTTGTTTCGTTGTCCTCATATTGATTTGGCTAAATTTTACACAGGATGCCTTTCCTGACGTTTCCCTCCCCATTTATCTGGGCTTGGGTCCGGTGCAAAGAAATACACTGGCTTGTGCATCCCTAAAGGCTGGGTTAAATAGATTTTTATTGTAAGGTTTGCTATTAAGATATATATGCTAACTCTATTAAAGTATAAAATTAGTTTGTGTGTTATTGCTTATGTTATGGACAGTGGAACAATGTGTCACTGTCATTAGTATTAGTGTCAAACAGAGGCACTTCCCAACCTCTAATATATTTATTTAATAGCTTTTCTCCCAAAATTTTGTTCTGAAAATGTGGACAATGCAGTTAAAACTAGTAAACTGGTTAAATAATTCACAATTCAGTGGTTATACATTTATTATTTTGGATTTATTATTTTTTATTATTTAATGATCGTATTTATATAAAAGAAAATTAAATTTTACTTTATATATTTTACTTTGTTTTGGTGGATAATGTTTCATTACAAAAATCTGTGATTAAGTGATTATACATTTAATATTTCTATTGCAAAATTTTGTGTATAAAATTTTACAGAATGTTTTTTATTCAACAGAATTTGCACAGACTGTGGGTATGGGGGAAACCAGGCTGTCTGCTAAGGTAAAATAACTAATTTAGCAGTTTTCCTCAGTAAGATTGCAATGTCAAGTTAAGAACTATGTTTATCACATTTCCTTGCAGGCAATGTTTCTGATTTGTTAAGGTGGTTTTCAGTCTCGATAATGAAAAGACTTCAGTTCATTTAGGTTTCTCTTTTTTTTCTTTCTTTCTTTCTTTCTTTCTTTCTTTCTTTCTTTCTTTCTTT
>JABMDN010022042.1:0-12752 GCA_017165825.1 Hepsetus odoe
TTTCTTTCTTTCTTTCTTTCTTTCTTTCTTTCTTTCTTTCTTTCTTTCTTTCTTTCATGCTCTGCAATGGTCTGACCTGTAGTTTGATGAAATAATTAAGAGAAATGTAAATGTTGGTTAATTATATAATGATCATTTATCTTCTTACCAACACAAGTGATCACAATTACAAATAAAAATGTAAACTTAAAATTAAAGAACATATGCCAGCATGTATTAAGAAATGGGAAAACTGCACACTTTGCTTTAATTAAGTAGAATTACATAATAAAACACTTGTTTTTACTTGAGTAAACAGTAATAGAATTGCTGATTCAACATTTAAAAAAATGTATGCTCTTAATTGTACTCAAAGTATAAAAATAAAAAAGGAAGAAGTTGAGGTTCAGGATAAGGGCAGCAGTGTGGCCTAGTGGTTAGGGAGTTGGCTGCTGGATTAGAAGACTGTGGGTTTGAATCCCTAACTTACCCTGAGGTACCCTTGAGCAAGGTGCTGTCCCCATCACTGCTCTCTGGGTGCTTTCAGTAGTTGCCTCCTGGTGTATGGGTCAAATCCAGAGGCTGCATTGTGTTGTGCTGCGTATTCACAATGATGAGTTGTCACTTTCACCTGAAACTTATATCCCAGTGCGTATGTTTCCTGCTCACCAGTTTTGTTCTATGGGATGACTTTTAGCATAATAAATCACTTGCCACCTCTGTCTCTTGCTCACCTAACCCAACATGAAATGAAAAAAATCACTTTTTTTGCCCTATCACCTTGTTGAATTCTCCTCTCCTATTAGACTTATGAGGTTATTTCTCCAGGACTTGCATCTTCAGCCTCACACCCAACTCATGGCTCTGGCACCTTTGCATATTGGCTTCTCTAGATTGTTTCTGCTTTTCCTTGGTGGCTACTAGAATAATCAATATCAAAACTGTTCTGCCATGTCTTAGCAAGAAACACTGCAGTGGTATGCCAAATGAATGATGATACCAATTATCTAAGAATGGCACATCCAAACACATCAACCCATTCCCTGAAAGCCATATTTTGCACATCTGCTTTTTTTCTGCTTCTCTTCTTCATTTTTCTGTTTCTTTCTTTTCAGATTTTTTTCTGTTTGTTTTCAGGTCTAGGTGAAAATAAGGCACTCTTGCTTTCTCAAATCTTCTTTTTTTGCACTACCTAATTTATTTTAAGTCTGTTCTCTGGATTGGCCACCACACCTAATTTGGTCATGAAAGTAACTTCTTCTAGTAACTTCTAAGTATCTGTTCTGACCTATCCCTTTCAACATGTCCTTGTCATTCACCATCTCAAACATCTTTGATTTATCTTTGAACTCTCAAATTATTTAATTGCTTGTTTTTTTATCATTCCATGCAATTTCTGGTCCTTCTTGTGGCCTTTCTCAATGATACAAGCTTCACTTTTTTCACTGACCTTCTCTAACCTGCCCTGCAATAACCTCTTCAATTTTATCCATGTCCCCTCTGAACTATGTTATCAAGCACTCTAAATGAGGTCATCTTATATTTCACTTTTCCACATGCTTCATCCATGAGCTCTTCTTCATCTTTCATCAACAGCCTTGGGCCCATTTCAAATTCTCTGGTATTCCATAATCCATCTTCCCATTTGTCTCATTATACTGACATGGCATGTGTCTGGCTGGCAATGGTTGATATGAATTATGTCCCACTTACCCATGATATACAGTACTGTGCAAAAGTTTAGGCAGGTGTGAAAAAATGCTGTAAACAAAGAATGCTTTCAGAAATATAAATAATGATTGTTTATTTTTATCAATTTACAAAATGCAAAGTGAGCGAACAAAAGAAAAATCTAAATCAAATCAATATTTGGTGTTACTACCTTTTGCCCTCAAACCAGCATCAGTTCTTAGGTACACTTGCACAAAGTCAGGGATTTTGTAGGATTATAGTCAGTGTATGATCAACCAATTTTACCAAACAGGTGCTAATGATCATCAATGTCACACGTAGGTTGAAACACAGTTATGTTTGGAACAACCTACCAGCCGAGTTCCTTCAAAATCTGTGTGCAAGTGTACCTAGGAGAACTGATGCTGTTTTGAAGGCAAAGGGTGGTCACAGCAAATATTGATTTGATTTAGATTTCTCTTTTGTTCATTCACTGCATTTTGTTGATTGATGAAAATAAATGATTAACACTTCCATTTTTGAAAGCATTCTTTGTTTACAGCATTTTTTCCACACCTGCCTAAAACTTTTGCACAGTACTGTATGTCATTTACATTTACATATCACATTAAACAGAAAACAATTTTCAAAGTTTTTCATTCTTTGTCCAAAGTCTTTTGCTGGTGATACATTTGAATCAATTGATGGTCTTCTTTCTAAGGTGGAACACAGTTTGAGAAAACTGAGCTTTAGAGAAACATCATGAGCCAGGCTCCCTCCTGTCTAGTTAATTCCTTATTCCTTTCTATTTGTCTCTGTCATTAGTTTTCATAATCTAAAACCTCTCTGTCTCCTCCCTTTTTCTGTTATTGTTTCTGGGAGAGGGGGAGTGCATCCCAGGTTCTACAGTTTTTCATTTTGAAATCAAATTGTATTAGGATGTGAATGGAACAAATAAGTCATTTGAAATTGAGATTATTTCTTTAATTTGGAGAAAGTTGTGATATTCTGATGCATATTGTTAAAAAAGTTAATGCTGTGTTAGAAAAGTCAGAAAACAGTGCATTCCAACCCACTAGAGTGCAAATTCTGACCCACATTCACTGATGAATGTACCAACAATAAGCATGAGACAATCAATGTAGCATGAAGTGATGGAGAAAGATGGGCCTTTTCTGGTGAATTTTGCTTTCTTTTATATCATGTTGGCAGCCAGGGATGGTAACAGAATGCACAATGGGCAGAAGGCAAGCCAGTGTAGGCAGTGTGATGCTATGGGCAATATGCTGCAGGGAAACCTTGTCACCTATGCCTTCATGCAGATGTTAGTTTGACATGTACCCCTTACCTAAACATTTTTTGCAGACCAAGCATACTTTATGCTTGTTTGACATACTTTACCTGAACTCATGGCTAAATTGATTAATTTATGAAATGCACTTTCTTTTTTTTTCCTTCTTTATTTCGAGTGTTGAATTTTTTCCCCCTTTATTTCCCAAGGTTTCTTCCTGTTTTAAGAAGTCGTCCTCAGCTTACTCACTTGGGGCTCGGGCCCGGATTCTGTAAAGCTGCTTTGTTTCAACAAGAGTTAAGAGTTTTATAAATAAAACTGACTTCACCTGACTTGACCGAGTATATCCCTCAATGATAACAGTATTCCATAATATCAATAGCCTCTTTAATCAGAAAATTACTTTCTACCACACTGCACAAACTGATCAAAACCAATTTTGCAAAAAAAGCTAAACCTGATCACCTTAGCAGATTGCATTAACAGCTTAACAAAACTGAGATGCAAGAAAGAGAAATTTTATTATTCATGGAAGAAAAAGTATAAAATACAATTTTTTTAAATCAAGATTAATTGGGCAAAGAATATAAGTTTATTCCCTGTAATATTTGTGTTGTTGCAATCATTACAGTAGTCTTGAGAAATACAACATAGCATAACTTTGTTCTGCAGTGACGCAAGGGTTAATAGCTTGTTGGAATGTGCCTGGGCTCTGAGTGTGTGTGTCTGCACGTGCATGCTTGTGTGCATGCATACATGTGCATATGTGTGAACGTGTGTGTGGTACGTGGTATGCATCAGGGCTGATGAGTTGAAGTGCCAAGGAAAGGGAGCAAGGTCAAGGCCCATATCTCTCCGTCTTTTCTCTTTATTGTCTGTTATCTCTCTTTTTTTGTCAGTTCTCTGTTTCACCATTGTCCTCACGTGTCACCATCTCCCTGCCTCTTTCCTCCCCTCCCCCTTTTTTCCTCTCTCTTCTTCTCACCAACCTCCTGCGTTGCTCTCGTCTCTCTCTCTCTCTCTCTCTCTCTCTCTCTCTCTCTCTCTCTCTCTCTCTCTCTCTCTCTCGCACATGAATTTCAGAGCCTGAGGTGTTGGGGGTTGGGTGTTAGAGGAGAGCTAGACAAGGGGAGAGACTGTACATGTATTTGTGAGTGTGTGAGTTCATTGGAGACTAGCATATGCATTCATCTACATGTAAATGTGTACAATTCCCATGTGCATATGGGCATTTTCTTGGCGCATGCATTTCTTTGTGTCTTATTTTTGCTGCTGCAGGGATCGTGCCTGACACTGCTGGTCATGTGTGATTTATAGCAAGTTATCAGGGCATCTGAGGGTTATTCATCTGTCAGCCACACAATACCTCTGGACTGGTTAAGAGGTTAAACAAAACCCTTTGGTTTGGCATTGCATATATCCATTATACAGCATCACTGTTCAGTTACCACAACAACATAGGTAAAATACATCAGATTGCATCACTGGCAGTGGCCTTTTATTGTCAACAGAACAAGAGAGCAAAGCCAAATGAAAGCAGGCAAAGAGAGTTGTCACATTTCCTGGAAACAGCAGTGACAGGGAAGGAAGGGGTACTGAAAGAGTGAAAAGGACTTTGAGGATGATGTATATGTACTATTTTGAGCATGCCTGATAAGCTGTGCAGATCTAAATACATAAAGATTCTACGGCTGTAATGACAGCTGTAGGTGAAGATAAAATTGACTAATGCTTACTAATGCCTACTGCAATTAATGTCAAGAAAATAATAATTCTCTCTCTCTCTAACCAGTCAGTGCTAACCCAGTTGAGTGCCAAAGGTGCCAACAATTGACACATGAATATAACATTTGTATCATTGGAGCAAATGAGGTGTTACCTTGGGAAGTGATAGTACCAGGATGTACTAAGTGGGATAATGCAATGCAATGTAGGCAGTGTGATGCTCTAAGTATGCCCCTTCTTGGCAACAGTTTTTTTCTCGAGTGGTCCCTTGCATTTGGGTAATACCCAACCATGCTTTAAAAATTGTTCAGGATGTGAGAAACAAGATAAAGAGTTAAAGGTGTTGAATTGGCCTCCCAGTTCCTCAGACTTCAATCAATTGATATCAACAGCAGTGAATCTTGGGGGCCCATAACCATGGATCAACTTTTGTACATGTTAACCATGGTATACCAGGAACACACTGCAAGACCATTTTGGTTTACCCAAAATTTGGCATTGGTGTAACACTGGGGTGGTGTGGGCTGAACATTAATGAGTAGCCGAGAGTCTCATACTTAATTTATTATGACTATGTGCATAGAACTCAGAAACCAAATATACAATCATTAATTTTATTTCTGAAAGCATTCTTTGTTTACAGCATTTTTTCACACCTGCCTAAAACTTGCGCAGTACTGTATATTTACATTTACAGCATTTAGCAGACACTCTTATCCAGAGCGACTTCCATACCATTATTACAGGGACAGTCCCCCTGGAGCAACTCGGGATTACTCGGGTCTTGCTCAGGGACCCAGTGGTGGTAGTGCTAGAGGTGGGATTCAAACCTCATGAGCCATAGGTCATGAGGCAAGTATCCTACCACCAGATCGCCACCCCATATATGTTTTATATTGTATGTCACATATTAATTATACAGGTATTTTTTTGTACATCCCAGTCAATTACATTTTATTGGAATGAAAATAATAATTCATCCTCTGCAGCATGCCAGCTCGAATAAGGCAACTTTAATTCACTTTATATAATGCAAAAAAAAGTTGCAAATTCAGTTTTGTAAATGTTTCAGTTTTTATACTTATTTTTTTCCAATATATTTAGTTCAGCTGTGAAACAGTAATTGTGCTTCAAAATGCAGTTAAAACTGTCTCAGTGATTAGACTTTATAACCTTATACTTGTGACAAACAGTCATCCAAACACATTTAGCAGTTGCTAAAGTATAACACTATGGCTATGACTGAGCAGCTCTAATTGAGTCAGGCTGAAAAATATTAAATAATTCACTCATTCAGTCATGCTCTAAGGCAGGGGTATCAAAATCCAGTCCTGGAGGGCCAGAGTCCAGCACATTTTGGTGATTTCCTATGTGTGAACCATGTGTGTTTAAGGAGGGAAATCACCAAAATGTGCTAAACTCCAGGACTGGAGTTTGACACCCCTGCTCTAAGGTGACTATGGTTTGGTCAAAGCAGAACTGAGGAGCAACTAATGTACAATTACTTCTTATTGGTTAGTGCAAAGTTTAAACTTCCAGTGTCAGCAAAAATGTATGCTCATTGTGGCTGAAATTAAATCAATGTGTCATTTTTACACAACATCATATATATTTTGAAAAACACTCAACAAATTAGTGGTAATGTGGTGGGCTTGAAACACACCAGGTTGCCATCAGTTCATACAGAGCTGAATAAATACATTTTGAGGAACTGCTTTTGTTATGTTTTTTTTTTCTCTGCTTTCCCTACAAACATAAGAATACACACGCACACATATATTCAACCCCCACCCCCCAACCTCCCAACCTCTTGTTCTATCAAGCTTTGTAATGTAGAAAGGCAGTTCAGACGCTATATTGATTGCACTCCTGGAGGAATGAATTGAGGAGTCCCATGCAGGCCTACTATATAACACAATTAAAGCTGCAGTTCATTTTCCTGAAGCCTCTGAAGAGCCTCTTTAGGCAGTAGATGAGCAAACCCACTCTAACACACTCCTCCTTTATTGTCTTCTTTTTGTAGTTTTCTTTCAGGTTGCAGACATTTGTAATGTGAGAAGTTTTATTTATAAGAGATAAAGCAGGCATATGTATTCTATGGCATTTAATTAAGTCTTGCAAGGCACAACAAAATTAATGTATATATAAGCATGTATAAGAATCCTTAAGTGCTGCACTGCTACACCATATTATTGCTTTTATGCAGGAGTGGTAATGTAAGAAACTGTTCTCTGGAAGCTAATTTATTATAATAAGCATTATCTGCAATCTGTTTTGCAGTACTAACACACTGAATAGTAATAAAACAAAATGTTATTGAATCTATTCTTCAGCCTGTAACTTTTCTTAAAACCATACATTTACATTGTAATATAGTTCAAATGAATGGTTCCTTCAGAAGATGGCATGAGCATAGTTAACGACTCTACAAATGCTTTTAAAAGTTAATGGCTTTTTTAGTGTGTTTATTGAACTGCTAGGGTACCCTATTCTTGTTGAGCCATCTACTGTACCTCACCAATCATTGCATCTATTGTTCATTGCATTCTCCACTTGGATTGGGCTGAGCTCAATGAGACAGTCACAGTATTGGCCTTAACACCCCAATGCAATGACACACACACACAAACACACCATCTAAAGAAAGTTTTAGTGCTATCCCTAACGCAAGGGAAAGATAGACTGATGCTCAAGATAATGCACCAAACACTGCATCTAATATGTCAGTAATATGTACATCTCCAGACACATGTTCAGACTTATGAGACAGCCAAAGAGGAAATAGATAATCTGCTTTTCCAAATGTATGTGTTTAGTAAGGTATTACGTAATCCATTAAAAGGTGAGAGGAAGTACTGTGTAATTGCATTAACATTTTAATTGAGTTCCATTGATTTTTTGTAAAAGATTTTGTTAAAATCATTAAGATGTTAAAAAAGTCATTCAGAGAGGTTTAATGAAGGGTTTGTATGGTGCTTTGTTCTACAAAAGTTAACAAATCAGAATTGTTAACAACATTGATGTAAGGAATCAGAAATCTGAAGTGTTTAAGCTACACAGTTACAGTTGATTGCCTCATACTTCAGACATTGTTTCATGATGTTTCTAAAATAAGTTTTTTGGCCAAAACATTTATTAAAACACAGTCACAGTCTGAGCATGGTCAAAACTGTTTCTCCTTTTCTGGTCAAAAACATACACTAAGACCTTTAATTTTTTAAATATAATTTTTGAATAGGTCCTAATGGATATTTGCAAAATAGACATTAGATTTTTTTTCATTAACTTTGTTAGACTTGGCTTTTGTAACAATGTAGTGTCATGGGCTGGACATCAATGCAGAGCCGAGAGCTTCGTACAGAACTTTAATAACAGAAATAACATGCACAGAACTCACAGACTGAATATACTGAAAATAACGTGTGAAAAAGATAAAATAAATAAACACAGAAGTAAGCACACAGGATGACCAGCGCCCTCCTCTGATTCATTGGGGCTTCTAACACCAACCCCTGATGAGGTACACCTGTCACCCAATGCCCAGGTGTGCACAATCAAAGCAGGGCACCCACTACCGTCACTGAACCGTCACAGTAACCCCCCGTCCCCCCCAAAGATACCACTCCTGGGGCGCCAGACCCTGCCTCATCCGGAGCAGGACCCCAGAAGGAGAGTCAGGCTAAAGACCAAATGTATGCTCCACCGTCACCGCGGTCTTCCAGCCAGTTTCGGCTGTAGCCCCTGAAACCCTGCTTTCTCTCCAGCGGTTTGGATTGGACGCAGCCCCTCAAGACTCTGCCTCTTCCGGCGGACTTGGACCTCATCCCTCAAGACCCTGCCTCCTCCGGCAGACTTGGATCTCGTCCCTCAAGCCCCGCCTCCTCCGGCGGACTTATGCAGAAGTCCATTCTCTTGGAACTTGGAATGATGGCACCCACCTCCCGCCTTCAGACTGACGTGATGACAGCTCCGAAACCCCGCCTTCCCAGGTGGCTGTATTCCCCGGCGCTGAATGACCGAGCCGAAACCCTGTCCACATAAGCCGACGTAGGTAACCGCGTGGAAGTCCTGTCCATCCAGGTTGACACAACCGACCGCGCCGAAGCCTCGTCCAACCGGGCTGATAGGAGTGAAAGCTCCAGCGCCCCGCCCACCTAAGCTGACGTGGACGGCAATGCCGGGTATCCACCTACCTGGGCTAGCGTGGGTGACAGCCCCATCATCCTGCCTTTGAAGTCCCACCTTGTGCTGAAGAGTGAGCCCCACTTCTCTAGGGGCTAAAGCGGGAGCTGGCTCCACAGCCTCGCCCTCCTGGTTGCAGGAGCTGGAACTGGCACAGCTTCGGCCAATCCTGGGAGGGGAGCAGACGTCGCAAAAGCACCCTAGGCGCTGCTCAACCTATATTGTCCCAGCCTCCAGCACCTGGAAGGTTTGGTGGTTCTTCGTAGACATCTGACCAGAGCTCTCGGCTCGTGACGTCCATTTGTGGCAGCTGGTCATTTCTGTAACGGTGGTGGGGTGCGGGTAGGACGTCAATGCAAAGCCAGTGGTCCAGAAAATAACTTTATTATCCATAGTCAGATAATAGGGAACTAAAGATACAGGGAACTAAAACACCACCATTATCAAAAGGCTTCGCCTTGCGAATGAGCCACGCTCTGTTCTGACTCATTGGAGCTTAAATAGTCAGCCCTAATGAAGCACACCTGTGCCTTCATGAGCTCAGGTGTGCTCAGTCAGAACAGAGTGCCCTCTACTGTACCAAAACCGACAGCACACAGTGACAGACTGTGACAGCTTTATCAGTTATTAATTATAAATTAAATTGTTACAGGTGTAATGCTAGTTTTCTCTTGCCATTGTACCCATTTCAATGGTTTTTATTGCCTCTTTAATAAACATTTTATTTGCTTGACTTAAATCCCTTTGCTGCCAGTATACTTACAGTTGTGCAAAAAACCTACTCCAGATCTAGCATATCCTTATAAAACATCATGGTCACTGTCATATTAGAAGCAATCCTCATAGAACCAAGGAAATGATAAATGAAGGTCGAGTAGTTACATTACTATATAGCATGTGGACACACACTAGTGCTACACTTGAAAGCTCTTGGTGCAGCATTGTGGTGAAAAAGCAGCTCACACCTTTTATTTACAGAGTTTATCATTCCGGGTGATGGAGGCATTGGTATTTTGGAATGCTGCCAACATTTAATGTGTTTTTAAATTACAGTTTGTTTGATTTATATTTTAATTCAATAAGATCTTTGCATGCAAGTTACATTAATATCATACTGGATTTATAACAGACTGGAGCTTATCATGCATATGTGAAAGTAATTTCTGAGCCTCACTCATTGTTACAAAATGTAAAATATCCCAAAAATGTATACAGCATAAGGGGGCTGCAAACATTTTCATTAATTTTAAATATAAACTTTTTAATGACCACTGCTTTAACTGATGTAATTGTGTGCTTGATTATTTGAAAGCCATATAACTTGGCTTGTAACTTGCGTGACCTTAGCAATGACCAGACATGTTTTGATTGACTTATCAAAACAGGACAGGACTGAGGTTTCTCCTTTCCCACCACAGTGATTTGGAACTTGCTTGAGACTTAAAGGTTGAGACTTGAGACTTACACTGGTGTGACTTACTTTCTCTGTTGAAAATCGCTGCATTCATACTTTTATAACATCTGGCTTCACTTGTAGCGGTGGCCTAGTGGTTAGGGTGTCAGCCACATGATCGGAGGATCGGGGGTTCGAACCCCTTCCCAGTAGGTTGCCCTGAGGTACCCTTGAGTAAGGTGTCGTCCCCATCACTGCTCCCCGGGTGCTTTCAATAGCAGCCCACTGCTGCACATGTGTGTATGGGTGAAATGCAGAGAGCGAATTTCCCATTCGTGGGATTATAAATAAAGGATTATTATTATTATTATTATTGTAAAACATCTGGTGAATGTGCTTCTTTTGCCAGCTTGAATTATTGATGAAGGTTAATTTGCCACAGTGTATGTATCCTTTAGTTTTTCATTTATAGTGCAAAGTTTCTGGCCGCAAGACATTGAATAAAAATTTTGTGTTGACACAGTGATACAGCACGCACACACACACACGCGCACGTACACACACACACACACACACACACACACACACACAATCTATTATTACGTATCAGTAAACATCATGATTTTAAGCAAATATCCAGTTTACCTTACTTAAGACAAACTGAAAATTCATATAACAAACTTTATCAGCTTCAAAAATGCAATAACAATATCACCATCCAGATGAGAGTGTGTGTCAAGTCAAGTCAAGTCAAGTAGGATTTATTGTCATTTCAGCCATATACACAGTACACAGTGAAACGAAATAACATTCCTCCAGGACCCTGGTGCTACACACAAGACAAGACACAACACAAGACAAGACAAGACACAAAACAACATAAGACACAAGACGGGGCAACAAGTGCAAGACAAGACAGACAACACAGACGGCACGACAGACAGTACAATCATCCGTAGAGGGCTGCAGTGTTGTGGAACAAAGCAGCCCAGATAAATCACAGTGTGGCAGTGTGGTGGAGCGGTGTTACTGATAAAGTGCAGTGTGTTACTGATAAAGTGCAGTGTGTCTTTGAACTGAACATGTAGAATTTTTTAACCACTTTAAACCCTTTCAGTTTTAAATGAAAGTGAAAGTGAAAATCCTTGTCAATATACACACGTGCAGCAGGGGGCAGCTATTGAAAGTGCCCAGGGAGCAGTGACGAGGACGGTACCTTGCTCAAGGGTACCTCAGGGCAACCTACTGGTGAGGAAATCGAAGCCACAATCTTCCAATCCGGGGCACCTCCCTAACCACTCGGCCACCGCTGCCAAAAAATGAAAAGCATTATGGGTTCAGAGTGACAGAGAGAAATTACCTTTTTTGAAGCCATGCAATGGGTAATCTTTTTTTATGCAACATACAACAACGCCCTCCTCTACAAACACATTCACAATCACACACACACACACACAAACACACATACAGACATACACACATGCAGACACATACACAGCTGGCGCAATGCTTGGTTGTCTCTGACAGCACTGCCCTGGCAACCGATGGGCATGTCGCCAAGCCAATGAGGTTGCCAGGCAGTGAGTTCCCATAGCAACCGGGTATTTGCTGGGCTTGCAATGAGGTATGGACAGAGGTAGAAAACTGGGGAAGACGAAAAAGAAGAGGAGTTTTAGGAGAGGGCTAGAGAGACAGATTCTTGGGGAAGGTGAAAGTTTGAAAGAGAAAGAGCTTCAAAAGCAAATAATAAAAAAAAAACTCAGCTCCTCTAAGTTTCTAAGTTTAGTTGGAAACAAAAAAGTAAGAAGATGATTTCATGGTGGATAAAATATGGTTTCTAGTAAATGGTCAAAGCATACTGTTAAAAATGTAAACAAATGACCTAAAAATAGTTTTTGTAAAATGTTTATTTAAAGCATTTTATGTTTTCATATGAAAACATTTTATTTCATTTATTTTTTATAAAAAATAATAAAATAATTTTTTATCATTTCTATTTGACAAACCACAAAAAATCGCACAATGTTCAAGGGGACTCCGGGATATTTATTTCTCTCTGAATAATGCATTTTCTTTTACACTTTGACAAACCTAAGTGCACTGTAATTATTTACATTCAGTGGGGTTTGTTTACCAGCAATTATAAAAGATTGTCCAAAAATTGTAATTATTATCATAAAGCTATAAAGCTCAGCTCTATAGTTATGGCTACTTTCATTACATTTTACAACCATAGTGTAGGACAAGGAAGAGAAAATAATTTTCTATTTGAGACCCCAGAAAGGCTAACCAAACTGGTAACAACAGACATGCTCAAAGACACACACTCTCATGCAGACAAAACTTGGCAGAAAACTGGCACTGGCACAACCATGCCGCATTTGTGCGTGATTGGACTACGAATGAATGAGAAAAAGAAAAAGGAGAGAGAGACACAATGAGAGGGGGAGAGATATAGTTAGATAGAGAGAGAGAGAGAGAGAGAGAGAGAGAGAGAGAGAGAGAGAGAGA
>JABMDN010022043.1:0-12752 GCA_017165825.1 Hepsetus odoe
TTTCTTTCTTTCTTTCTTTCTTTCTTTCTTTCTTTCTTTCTTTCTTTCTTTCTTTCATGCTCTGCAATGGTCTGACCTGTAGTTTGATGAAATAATTAAGAGAAATGTAAATGTTGGTTAATTATATAATGATCATTTATCTTCTTACCAACACAAGTGATCACAATTACAAATAAAAATGTAAACTTAAAATTAAAGAACATATGCCAGCATGTATTAAGAAATGGGAAAACTGCACACTTTGCTTTAATTAAGTAGAATTACATAATAAAACACTTGTTTTTACTTGAGTAAACAGTAATAGAATTGCTGATTCAACATTTAAAAAAATGTATGCTCTTAATTGTACTCAAAGTATAAAAATAAAAAAGGAAGAAGTTGAGGTTCAGGATAAGGGCAGCAGTGTGGCCTAGTGGTTAGGGAGTTGGCTGCTGGATTAGAAGACTGTGGGTTTGAATCCCTAACTTACCCTGAGGTACCCTTGAGCAAGGTGCTGTCCCCATCACTGCTCTCTGGGTGCTTTCAGTAGTTGCCTCCTGGTGTATGGGTCAAATCCAGAGGCTGCATTGTGTTGTGCTGCGTATTCACAATGATGAGTTGTCACTTTCACCTGAAACTTATATCCCAGTGCGTATGTTTCCTGCTCACCAGTTTTGTTCTATGGGATGACTTTTAGCATAATAAATCACTTGCCACCTCTGTCTCTTGCTCACCTAACCCAACATGAAATGAAAAAAATCACTTTTTTTGCCCTATCACCTTGTTGAATTCTCCTCTCCTATTAGACTTATGAGGTTATTTCTCCAGGACTTGCATCTTCAGCCTCACACCCAACTCATGGCTCTGGCACCTTTGCATATTGGCTTCTCTAGATTGTTTCTGCTTTTCCTTGGTGGCTACTAGAATAATCAATATCAAAACTGTTCTGCCATGTCTTAGCAAGAAACACTGCAGTGGTATGCCAAATGAATGATGATACCAATTATCTAAGAATGGCACATCCAAACACATCAACCCATTCCCTGAAAGCCATATTTTGCACATCTGCTTTTTTTCTGCTTCTCTTCTTCATTTTTCTGTTTCTTTCTTTTCAGATTTTTTTCTGTTTGTTTTCAGGTCTAGGTGAAAATAAGGCACTCTTGCTTTCTCAAATCTTCTTTTTTTGCACTACCTAATTTATTTTAAGTCTGTTCTCTGGATTGGCCACCACACCTAATTTGGTCATGAAAGTAACTTCTTCTAGTAACTTCTAAGTATCTGTTCTGACCTATCCCTTTCAACATGTCCTTGTCATTCACCATCTCAAACATCTTTGATTTATCTTTGAACTCTCAAATTATTTAATTGCTTGTTTTTTTATCATTCCATGCAATTTCTGGTCCTTCTTGTGGCCTTTCTCAATGATACAAGCTTCACTTTTTTCACTGACCTTCTCTAACCTGCCCTGCAATAACCTCTTAAATTTTATCCATGTCCCCTCTGAACTATGTTATCAAGCACTCTAAATGAGGTCATCTTATATTTCACTTTTCCACATGCTTCATCCATGAGCTCTTCTTCATCTTTCATCAACAGCCTTGGGCCCATTTCAAATTCTCTGGTATTCCATAATCCATCTTCCCATTTGTCTCATTATACTGACATGGCATGTGTCTGGCTGGCAATGGTTGATATGAATTATGTCCCACTTACCCATGATATACAGTACTGTGCAAAAGTTTAGGCAGGTGTGAAAAAATGCTGTAAACAAAGAATGCTTTCAGAAATATAAATAATGATTGTTTATTTTTATCAATTTACAAAATGCAAAGTGAGCGAACAAAAGAAAAATCTAAATCAAATCAATATTTGGTGTTACTACCTTTTGCCCTCAAACCAGCATCAGTTCTTAGGTACACTTGCACAAAGTCAGGGATTTTGTAGGATTATAGTCAGTGTATGATCAACCAATTTTACCAAACAGGTGCTAATGATCATCAATGTCACACGTAGGTTGAAACACAGTTATGTTTGGAACAACCTACCAGCCGAGTTCCTTCAAAATCTGTGTGCAAGTGTACCTAGGAGAACTGATGCTGTTTTGAAGGCAAAGGGTGGTCACAGCAAATATTGATTTGATTTAGATTTCTCTTTTGTTCATTCACTGCATTTTGTTGATTGATGAAAATAAATGATTAACACTTCCATTTTTGAAAGCATTCTTTGTTTACAGCATTTTTTCCACACCTGCCTAAAACTTTTGCACAGTACTGTATGTCATTTACATTTACATATCACATTAAACAGAAAACAATTTTCAAAGTTTTTCATTCTTTGTCCAAAGTCTTTTGCTGGTGATACATTTGAATCAATTGATGGTCTTCTTTCTAAGGTGGAACACAGTTTGAGAAAACTGAGCTTTAGAGAAACATCATGAGCCAGGCTCCCTCCTGTCTAGTTAATTCCTTATTCCTTTCTATTTGTCTCTGTCATTAGTTTTCATAATCTAAAACCTCTCTGTCTCCTCCCTTTTTCTGTTATTGTTTCTGGGAGAGGGGGAGTGCATCCCAGGTTCTACAGTTTTTCATTTTGAAATCAAATTGTATTAGGATGTGAATGGAACAAATAAGTCATTTGAAATTGAGATTATTTCTTTAATTTGGAGAAAGTTGTGATATTCTGATGCATATTGTTAAAAAAGTTAATGCTGTGTTAGAAAAGTCAGAAAACAGTGCATTCCAACCCACTAGAGTGCAAATTCTGACCCACATTCACTGATGAATGTACCAACAATAAGCATGAGACAATCAATGTAGCATGAAGTGATGGAGAAAGATGGGCCTTTTCTGGTGAATTTTGCTTTCTTTTATATCATGTTGGCAGCCAGGGATGGTAACAGAATGCACAATGGGCAGAAGGCAAGCCAGTGTAGGCAGTGTGATGCTATGGGCAATATGCTGCAGGGAAACCTTGTCACCTATGCCTTCATGCAGATGTTAGTTTGACATGTACCCCTTACCTAAACATTTTTTGCAGACCAAGCATACTTTATGCTTGTTTGACATACTTTACCTGAACTCATGGCTAAATTGATTAATTTATGAAATGCACTTTCTTTTTTTTTCCTTCTTTATTTCGAGTGTTGAATTTTTTCCCCCTTTATTTCCCAAGGTTTCTTCCTGTTTTAAGAAGTCGTCCTCAGCTTACTCACTTGGGGCTCGGGCCCGGATTCTGTAAAGCTGCTTTGTTTCAACAAGAGTTAAGAGTTTTATAAATAAAACTGACTTCACCTGACTTGACCGAGTATATCCCTCAATGATAACAGTATTCCATAATATCAATAGCCTCTTTAATCAGAAAATTACTTTCTACCACACTGCACAAACTGATCAAAACCAATTTTGCAAAAAAAGCTAAACCTGATCACCTTAGCAGATTGCATTAACAGCTTAACAAAACTGAGATGCAAGAAAGAGAAATTTTATTATTCATGGAAGAAAAAGTATAAAATACATTTTTTTTAAATCAAGATTAATTGGGCAAAGAATATAAGTTTATTCCCTGTAATATTTGTGTTGTTGCAATCATTACAGTAGTCTTGAGAAATACAACATAGCATAACTTTGTTCTGCAGTGACGCAAGGGTTAATAGCTTGTTGGAATGTGCCTGGGCTCTGAGTGTGTGTGTCTGCACGTGCATGCTTGTGTGCATGCATACATGTGCATATGTGTGAACGTGTGTGTGGTACGTGGTATGCATCAGGGCTGATGAGTTGAAGTGCCAAGGAAAGGGAGCAAGGTCAAGGCCCATATCTCTCCGTCTTTTCTCTTTATTGTCTGTTATCTCTCTTTTTTTGTCAGTTCTCTGTTTCACCATTGTCCTCACGTGTCACCATCTCCCTGCCTCTTTCCTCCCCTCCCCCTTTTTTCCTCTCTCTTCTTCTCACCAACCTCCTGCGTTGCTCTCGTCTCTCTCTCTCTCTCTCTCTCTCTCTCTCTCTCTCTCTCTCTCTCTCTCTCTCTCTCTCTCGCACATGAATTTCAGAGCCTGAGGTGTTGGGGGTTGGGTGTTAGAGGAGAGCTAGACAAGGGGAGAGACTGTACATGTATTTGTGAGTGTGTGAGTTCATTGGAGACTAGCATATGCATTCATCTACATGTAAATGTGTACAATTCCCATGTGCATATGGGCATTTTCTTGGCGCATGCATTTCTTTGTGTCTTATTTTTGCTGCTGCAGGGATCGTGCCTGACACTGCTGGTCATGTGTGATTTATAGCAAGTTATCAGGGCATCTGAGGGTTATTCATCTGTCAGCCACACAATACCTCTGGACTGGTTAAGAGGTTAAACAAAACCCTTTGGTTTGGCATTGCATATATCCATTATACAGCATCACTGTTCAGTTACCACAACAACATAGGTAAAATACATCAGATTGCATCACTGGCAGTGGCCTTTTATTGTCAACAGAACAAGAGAGCAAAGCCAAATGAAAGCAGGCAAAGAGAGTTGTCACATTTCCTGGAAACAGCAGTGACAGGGAAGGAAGGGGTACTGAAAGAGTGAAAAGGACTTTGAGGATGATGTATATGTACTATTTTGAGCATGCCTGATAAGCTGTGCAGATCTAAATACATAAAGATTCTACGGCTGTAATGACAGCTGTAGGTGAAGATAAAATTGACTAATGCTTACTAATGCCTACTGCAATTAATGTCAAGAAAATAATAATTCTCTCTCTCTCTAACCAGTCAGTGCTAACCCAGTTGAGTGCCAAAGGTGCCAACAATTGACACATGAATATAACATTTGTATCATTGGAGCAAATGAGGTGTTACCTTGGGAAGTGATAGTACCAGGATGTACTAAGTGGGATAATGCAATGCAATGTAGGCAGTGTGATGCTCTAAGTATGCCCCTTCTTGGCAACAGTTTTTTTCTCGAGTGGTCCCTTGCATTTGGGTAATACCCAACCATGCTTTAAAAATTGTTCAGGATGTGAGAAACAAGATAAAGAGTTAAAGGTGTTGAATTGGCCTCCCAGTTCCTCAGACTTCAATCAATTGATATCAACAGCAGTGAATCTTGGGGGCCCATAACCATGGATCAACTTTTGTACATGTTAACCATGGTATACCAGGAACACACTGCAAGACCATTTTGGTTTACCCAAAATTTGGCATTGGTGTAACACTGGGGTGGTGTGGGCTGAACATTAATGAGTAGCCGAGAGTCTCATACTTAATTTATTATGACTATGTGCATAGAACTCAGAAACCAAATATACAATCATTAATTTTATTTCTGAAAGCATTCTTTGTTTACAGCATTTTTTCACACCTGCCTAAAACTTGCGCAGTACTGTATATTTACATTTACAGCATTTAGCAGACACTCTTATCCAGAGCGACTTCCATACCATTATTACAGGGACAGTCCCCCTGGAGCAACTCGGGATTACTCGGGTCTTGCTCAGGGACCCAGTGGTGGTAGTGCTAGAGGTGGGATTCAAACCTCATGAGCCATAGGTCATGAGGCAAGTATCCTACCACCAGATCGCCACCCCATATATGTTTTATATTGTATGTCACATATTAATTATACAGGTATTTTTTTGTACATCCCAGTCAATTACATTTTATTGGAATGAAAATAATAATTCATCCTCTGCAGCATGCCAGCTCGAATAAGGCAACTTTAATTCACTTTATATAATGCAAAAAAAAGTTGCAAATTCAGTTTTGTAAATGTTTCAGTTTTTATACTTATTTTTTTCCAATATATTTAGTTCAGCTGTGAAACAGTAATTGTGCTTCAAAATGCAGTTAAAACTGTCTCAGTGATTAGACTTTATAACCTTATACTTGTGACAAACAGTCATCCAAACACATTTAGCAGTTGCTAAAGTATAACACTATGGCTATGACTGAGCAGCTCTAATTGAGTCAGGCTGAAAAATATTAAATAATTCACTCATTCAGTCATGCTCTAAGGCAGGGGTATCAAAATCCAGTCCTGGAGGGCCAGAGTCCAGCACATTTTGGTGATTTCCTATGTGTGAACCATGTGTGTTTAAGGAGGGAAATCACCAAAATGTGCTAAACTCCAGGACTGGAGTTTGACACCCCTGCTCTAAGGTGACTATGGTTTGGTCAAAGCAGAACTGAGGAGCAACTAATGTACAATTACTTCTTATTGGTTAGTGCAAAGTTTAAACTTCCAGTGTCAGCAAAAATGTATGCTCATTGTGGCTGAAATTAAATCAATGTGTCATTTTTACACAACATCATATATATTTTGAAAAACACTCAACAAATTAGTGGTAATGTGGTGGGCTTGAAACACACCAGGTTGCCATCAGTTCATACAGAGCTGAATAAATACATTTTGAGGAACTGCTTTTGTTATGTTTTTTTTTTCTCTGCTTTCCCTACAAACATAAGAATACACACGCACACATATATTCAACCCCCACCCCCCAACCTCCCAACCTCTTGTTCTATCAAGCTTTGTAATGTAGAAAGGCAGTTCAGACGCTATATTGATTGCACTCCTGGAGGAATGAATTGAGGAGTCCCATGCAGGCCTACTATATAACACAATTAAAGCTGCAGTTCATTTTCCTGAAGCCTCTGAAGAGCCTCTTTAGGCAGTAGATGAGCAAACCCACTCTAACACACTCCTCCTTTATTGTCTTCTTTTTGTAGTTTTCTTTCAGGTTGCAGACATTTGTAATGTGAGAAGTTTTATTTATAAGAGATAAAGCAGGCATATGTATTCTATGGCATTTAATTAAGTCTTGCAAGGCACAACAAAATTAATGTATATATAAGCATGTATAAGAATCCTTAAGTGCTGCACTGCTACACCATATTATTGCTTTTATGCAGGAGTGGTAATGTAAGAAACTGTTCTCTGGAAGCTAATTTATTATAATAAGCATTATCTGCAATCTGTTTTGCAGTACTAACACACTGAATAGTAATAAAACAAAATGTTATTGAATCTATTCTTCAGCCTGTAACTTTTCTTAAAACCATACATTTACATTGTAATATAGTTCAAATGAATGGTTCCTTCAGAAGATGGCATGAGCATAGTTAACGACTCTACAAATGCTTTTAAAAGTTAATGGCTTTTTTAGTGTGTTTATTGAACTGCTAGGGTACCCTATTCTTGTTGAGCCATCTACTGTACCTCACCAATCATTGCATCTATTGTTCATTGCATTCTCCACTTGGATTGGGCTGAGCTCAATGAGACAGTCACAGTATTGGCCTTAACACCCCAATGCAATGACACACACACACAAACACACCATCTAAAGAAAGTTTTAGTGCTATCCCTAACGCAAGGGAAAGATAGACTGATGCTCAAGATAATGCACCAAACACTGCATCTAATATGTCAGTAATATGTACATCTCCAGACACATGTTCAGACTTATGAGACAGCCAAAGAGGAAATAGATAATCTGCTTTTCCAAATGTATGTGTTTAGTAAGGTATTACGTAATCCATTAAAAGGTG
Source organism: Hepsetus odoe (assembly GCA_017165825.1). Classification (NCBI taxonomy): domain Eukaryota; kingdom Metazoa; phylum Chordata; class Actinopteri; order Characiformes; family Hepsetidae; genus Hepsetus; species Hepsetus odoe. The sequence goes on from JABMDN010022043.1 coordinate 7,512, forward strand.
AGAGGAAGTACTGTGTAATTGCATTAACATTTTAATTGAGTTCCATTGATTTTTTGTAAAAGATTTTGTTAAAATCATTAAGATGTTAAAAAAGTCATTCAGAGAGGTTTAATGAAGGGTTTGTATGGTGCTTTGTTCTACAAAAGTTAACAAATCAGAATTGTTAACAACATTGATGTAAGGAATCAGAAATCTGAAGTGTTTAAGCTACACAGTTACAGTTGATTGCCTCATACTTCAGACATTGTTTCATGATGTTTCTAAAATAAGTTTTTTGGCCAAAACATTTATTAAAACACAGTCACAGTCTGAGCATGGTCAAAACTGTTTCTCCTTTTCTGGTCAAAAACATACACTAAGACCTTTAATTTTTTAAATATAATTTTTGAATAGGTCCTAATGGATATTTGCAAAATAGACATTAGATTTTTTTTCATTAACTTTGTTAGACTTGGCTTTTGTAACAATGTAGTGTCATGGGCTGGACATCAATGCAGAGCCGAGAGCTTCGTACAGAACTTTAATAACAGAAATAACATGCACAGAACTCACAGACTGAATATACTGAAAATAACGTGTGAAAAAGATAAAATAAATAAACACAGAAGTAAGCACACAGGATGACCAGCGCCCTCCTCTGATTCATTGGGGCTTCTAACACCAACCCCTGATGAGGTACACCTGTCACCCAATGCCCAGGTGTGCACAATCAAAGCAGGGCACCCACTACCGTCACTGAACCGTCACAGTAACCCCCCGTCCCCCCCAAAGATACCACTCCTGGGGCGCCAGACCCTGCCTCATCCGGAGCAGGACCCCAGAAGGAGAGTCAGGCTAAAGACCAAATGTATGCTCCACCGTCACCGCGGTCTTCCAGCCAGTTTCGGCTGTAGCCCCTGAAACCCTGCTTTCTCTCCAGCGGTTTGGATTGGACGCAGCCCCTCAAGACTCTGCCTCTTCCGGCGGACTTGGACCTCATCCCTCAAGACCCTGCCTCCTCCGGCAGACTTGGATCTCGTCCCTCAAGCCCCGCCTCCTCCGGCGGACTTATGCAGAAGTCCATTCTCTTGGAACTTGGAATGATGGCACCCACCTCCCGCCTTCAGACTGACGTGATGACAGCTCCGAAACCCCGCCTTCCCAGGTGGCTGTATTCCCCGGCGCTGAATGACCGAGCCGAAACCCTGTCCACATAAGCCGACGTAGGTAACCGCGTGGAAGTCCTGTCCATCCAGGTTGACACAACCGACCGCGCCGAAGCCTCGTCCAACCGGGCTGATAGGAGTGAAAGCTCCAGCGCCCCGCCCACCTAAGCTGACGTGGACGGCAATGCCGGGTATCCACCTACCTGGGCTAGCGTGGGTGACAGCCCCATCATCCTGCCTTTGAAGTCCCACCTTGTGCTGAAGAGTGAGCCCCACTTCTCTAGGGGCTAAAGCGGGAGCTGGCTCCACAGCCTCGCCCTCCTGGTTGCAGGAGCTGGAACTGGCACAGCTTCGGCCAATCCTGGGAGGGGAGCAGACGTCGCAAAAGCACCCTAGGCGCTGCTCAACCTATATTGTCCCAGCCTCCAGCACCTGGAAGGTTTGGTGGTTCTTCGTAGACATCTGACCAGAGCTCTCGGCTCGTGACGTCCATTTGTGGCAGCTGGTCATTTCTGTAACGGTGGTGGGGTGCGGGTAGGACGTCAATGCAAAGCCAGTGGTCCAGAAAATAACTTTATTATCCATAGTCAGATAATAGGGAACTAAAGATACAGGGAACTAAAACACCACCATTATCAAAAGGCTTCGCCTTGCGAATGAGCCACGCTCTGTTCTGACTCATTGGAGCTTAAATAGTCAGCCCTAATGAAGCACACCTGTGCCTTCATGAGCTCAGGTGTGCTCAGTCAGAACAGAGTGCCCTCTACTGTACCAAAACCGACAGCACACAGTGACAGACTGTGACAGCTTTATCAGTTATTAATTATAAATTAAATTGTTACAGGTGTAATGCTAGTTTTCTCTTGCCATTGTACCCATTTCAATGGTTTTTATTGCCTCTTTAATAAACATTTTATTTGCTTGACTTAAATCCCTTTGCTGCCAGTATACTTACAGTTGTGCAAAAAACCTACTCCAGATCTAGCATATCCTTATAAAACATCATGGTCACTGTCATATTAGAAGCAATCCTCATAGAACCAAGGAAATGATAAATGAAGGTCGAGTAGTTACATTACTATATAGCATGTGGACACACACTAGTGCTACACTTGAAAGCTCTTGGTGCAGCATTGTGGTGAAAAAGCAGCTCACACCTTTTATTTACAGAGTTTATCATTCCGGGTGATGGAGGCATTGGTATTTTGGAATGCTGCCAACATTTAATGTGTTTTTAAATTACAGTTTGTTTGATTTATATTTTAATTCAATAAGATCTTTGCATGCAAGTTACATTAATATCATACTGGATTTATAACAGACTGGAGCTTATCATGCATATGTGAAAGTAATTTCTGAGCCTCACTCATTGTTACAAAATGTAAAATATCCCAAAAATGTATACAGCATAAGGGGGCTGCAAACATTTTCATTAATTTTAAATATAAACTTTTTAATGACCACTGCTTTAACTGATGTAATTGTGTGCTTGATTATTTGAAAGCCATATAACTTGGCTTGTAACTTGCGTGACCTTAGCAATGACCAGACATGTTTTGATTGACTTATCAAAACAGGACAGGACTGAGGTTTCTCCTTTCCCACCACAGTGATTTGGAACTTGCTTGAGACTTAAAGGTTGAGACTTGAGACTTACACTGGTGTGACTTACTTTCTCTGTTGAAAATCGCTGCATTCATACTTTTATAACATCTGGCTTCACTTGTAGCGGTGGCCTAGTGGTTAGGGTGTCAGCCACATGATCGGAGGATCGGGGGTTCGAACCCCTTCCCAGTAGGTTGCCCTGAGGTACCCTTGAGTAAGGTGTCGTCCCCATCACTGCTCCCCGGGTGCTTTCAATAGCAGCCCACTGCTGCACATGTGTGTATGGGTGAAATGCAGAGAGCGAATTTCCCATTCGTGGGATTATAAATAAAGGATTATTATTATTATTATTATTGTAAAACATCTGGTGAATGTGCTTCTTTTGCCAGCTTGAATTATTGATGAAGGTTAATTTGCCACAGTGTATGTATCCTTTAGTTTTTCATTTATAGTGCAAAGTTTCTGGCCGCAAGACATTGAATAAAAATTTTGTGTTGACACAGTGATACAGCACGCACACACACACACGCGCACGTACACACACACACACACACACACACACACACACACAATCTATTATTACGTATCAGTAAACATCATGATTTTAAGCAAATATCCAGTTTACCTTACTTAAGACAAACTGAAAATTCATATAACAAACTTTATCAGCTTCAAAAATGCAATAACAATATCACCATCCAGATGAGAGTGTGTGTCAAGTCAAGTCAAGTCAAGTAGGATTTATTGTCATTTCAGCCATATACACAGTACACAGTGAAACGAAATAACATTCCTCCAGGACCCTGGTGCTACACACAAGACAAGACACAACACAAGACAAGACAAGACACAAAACAACATAAGACACAAGACGGGGCAACAAGTGCAAGACAAGACAGACAACACAGACGGCACGACAGACAGTACAATCATCCGTAGAGGGCTGCAGTGTTGTGGAACAAAGCAGCCCAGATAAATCACAGTGTGGCAGTGTGGTGGAGCGGTGTTACTGATAAAGTGCAGTGTGTTACTGATAAAGTGCAGTGTGTCTTTGAACTGAACATGTAGAATTTTTTAACCACTTTAAACCCTTTCAGTTTTAAATGAAAGTGAAAGTGAAAATCCTTGTCAATATACACACGTGCAGCAGGGGGCAGCTATTGAAAGTGCCCAGGGAGCAGTGACGAGGACGGTACCTTGCTCAAGGGTACCTCAGGGCAACCTACTGGTGAGGAAATCGAAGCCACAATCTTCCAATCCGGGGCACCTCCCTAACCACTCGGCCACCGCTGCCAAAAAATGAAAAGCATTATGGGTTCAGAGTGACAGAGAGAAATTACCTTTTTTGAAGCCATGCAATGGGTAATCTTTTTTTATGCAACATACAACAACGCCCTCCTCTACAAACACATTCACAATCACACACACACACACACAAACACACATACAGACATACACACATGCAGACACATACACAGCTGGCGCAATGCTTGGTTGTCTCTGACAGCACTGCCCTGGCAACCGATGGGCATGTCGCCAAGCCAATGAGGTTGCCAGGCAGTGAGTTCCCATAGCAACCGGGTATTTGCTGGGCTTGCAATGAGGTATGGACAGAGGCAGAAAACTGGGGAAGACGAAAAAGAAGAGGAGTTTTAGGAGAGGGCTAGAGAGACAGATTCTTGGGGAAGGTGAAAGTTTGAAAGAGAAAGAGCTTCAAAAGCAAATAATAAAAAAAAAACTCAGCTCCTCTAAGTTTCTAAGTTTAGTTGGAAACAAAAAAGTAAGAAGATGATTTCATGGTGGATAAAATATGGTTTCTAGTAAATGGTCAAAGCATACTGTTAAAAATGTAAACAAATGACCTAAAAATAGTTTTTGTAAAATGTTTATTTAAAGCATTTTATGTTTTCATATGAAAACATTTTATTTCATTTATTTTTTATAAAAAATAATAAAATAATTTTTTATCATTTCTATTTGACAAACCACAAAAAATCGCACAATGTTCAAGGGGACTCCGGGATATTTATTTCTCTCTGAATAATGCATTTTCTTTTACACTTTGACAAACCTAAGTGCACTGTAATTATTTACATTCAGTGGGGTTTGTTTACCAGCAATTATAAAAGATTGTCCAAAAATTGTAATTATTATCATAAAGCTATAAAGCTCAGCTCTATAGTTATGGCTACTTTCATTACATTTTACAACCATAGTGTAGGACAAGGAAGAGAAAATAATTTTCTATTTGAGACCCCAGAAAGGCTAACCAAACTGGTAACAACAGACATGCTCAAAGACACACACTCTCATGCAGACAAAACTTGGCAGAAAACTGGCACTGGCACAACCATGCCGCATTTGTGCGTGATTGGACTACGAATGAATGAGAAAAAGAAAAAGGAGAGAGAGACACAATGAGAGGGGGAGAGATATAGTTAGATAGAGAGAGAGAGAGAGAGAGAGAGAGAGAGAGAGAGAGAGAGAGAGA